>JAOTRH010022193.1:0-21982 GCA_034768845.1 Heliamphora exappendiculata | reverse complement strand
GGGGGGGGATTTTCGGTGGGGGTGGGTTGGGGGATGGTTTTGCGGTGGGGGTGGTTTGGAGTGTGATTTTGGGGTAAATGTGGTTTTGAGGGTGATTTTAGGTTGATATCATTAGTTTTCGTTAAAAAAATTTAACGGTTGGGTCTCTTTGATATTTAAATTAAACCTGAATAGAAATTTGTGCAATTTTTAAAACCACATGAGAAGTTTCTATTTTTGTCAAAAATCTCAAGAGTAATCAATGAAATTTACCTTAAAATAATTGACTCAATCGACCAAAATATATTTTTTTAAATCAAAAAAAGATCCAACTGGACTTCTTCAATTCATAACAAGACTGAAAAAAGAAGCCTAACCCTTTATGTATTCTCAAAACCAAATCACCACAACTTTATCAAATCAGGAGGATTAAATTATGGATGCGTGGGTATGTTTGTATTATAAATGGAATAAAAACATGCCTTAATTAATTATTAGTTTTATTAAAAAAATTGTATAACTATTGGTCTTATTATTAATTTTTTAAAATATTAGAACCCATTTTGAAATCTATAAATTAATCATGACTAGAGAAAAATGACCCCGAGCTAAAATTAGACACCCAATCATGACATATTTGTTCTTATTTATGAATAAATTCTCATATACTAAAATTCTTGTTTGTATATTTTAAAATTCTATAATTTCAATATATATATTTATTTTTAATAAAATTAATATTTTTAAAACTTATTAAACAAAATCTATATTGAATATTAAATTGTGTAAAAATAATATAATCTAAAAAAATGATAAAGTTTTTATTTCGTTTGAAATAGAGAAATTCTTCAGTTTTAAAAAATTAAGAAATATCTCTATTTTTTTTTAATTTTTTTATTTGAAAACTAATTTCTCATTCTTAAAATTGAGAGATTTTTATTAATTTAAATTTCTTAGTTTAAAAACTATTTTCTCAATTTTAAAATTGAGAAAATTTTCAGTTCTAAAGGTAAATTTGTAAATTTTAAATTGAAAAAAAATTTCTCAACGACCATATTGGTTCTATACTTTCATTTATAAAAGAGAAACAATGATTTTTATTTGTTTAAAAAATAACCAAATGTGATTAAGAGCTAAATAATTAATACTAATTATTTTAATAAAACTAAAAATATATTAAATGAATAAAAATATAATCGGACCTAGATTTAAAACAAAAGAAGACGTATAATTGATCATTTTTATAATTTTTAGACATAAAACTCCTTTACAAATCAAGATGAATAAACACTGATGCAGATGCCTCATTAGTGTGAGTAATTACTCGGTGCTTTTGGAATACTATGTGGTAAATTTAAACGGTACTCTCGCTTAATATAGTGACGATAAATTATACGATACGAACATAACAACTCATTTTTATTTGATAATTAAAAATAATAATAATTTATATTATATAAATTAAAATTATTTATTTATTAAAAATATGACGTTGCATCGGCATAATCCGAAATTACCTAATAATTCCGTTAGTGTGAACGGAAGAATAAGTGAGCACTCGCGACAACAACCTTTGACGACCGGTGGAGCCCGCAGTTGGTTCTACGGGTGCCCGTGACGCTCCCTTCCCCCAAGCAACACGACAACATCGTATCACTTAAATTATTGTTTGATTTTTTTTTTTTTTAATTAGTAACTACACTGATTTTTTTGGAGATTTGTAATTAATACGTAAGTGCTTATATAATTTAGGGAATTACGGTCTTCCTCCTAAGTTAATAATTTTATTAAATTTATTTGTTTTATTAGTTAACGATTAATCAACAATTAACGTTGATGTCAACCACCAACAATATATTAAAATATTAATTTTATTCATATTAAATTACTCTAGTTTTTCTTTACACAACATAAAAATGATGCCAATAATTCATTTTTATAATGATTCGAACATAGAATATATAATTTATTAAACCACAGGGACATTTTGTATTAAGTACAAATCTTAAGAAAAGTTAATTTATTTCACCTTTTCATATCATTCAGATCCTCGTTGTATCCTATTATTATGTTTATAATATATTAACAGTATCACTTTAAAAATATTGCAAGTTATATTTAGTTGTCATATATATATATATAGACACACACATATGTTTGCGTGCATGTGAGTGCATGTCAATAAATCTATACATTTTAACGTATTAAAAATATCATGGGGAGCTAGCATTTTTAGTAAATGAAATTTTGACAAAAATGGGGAACATATAATAGTTAAGAGTTTAAGCATAATTGTAAGTACAAGAAATTAAATATTCTGTGACTAGTAAATTTGTCACAAAATACTTTAAATTGGCTGACAAAACGCATAGTGACCAAAAACAATTGTGGCAAATTAGTCGCAATATGCTAGTCATTTTTAGTATTCTGCAACCAATTAAAATTTGGTTACAAAATGTAAAATCCTTTGCAGCCAACATATTTGATTGCAATATAAATGAAATAATGTTACCAACATTTTTGTGACATATAATTTATCCACCCTAGGCCATAGTTGGTTGCTAAATAATGTCTTTTATGAAATTCAATAACTTTTGGTAACTTTACAATGGTGGCAAGATAGTATCTTTTGGAAAAAAATATTAGGTATTCCTAATAAAGGAGAATATGTGATAGATACTAAAAGTAGGTAGGCATGTTAAATAGTGCTCCTGGACTATCGAATAATTACTCGGTTTTTTTGTGACAAAATCTAAGTAACAAGTCTGTGTATACTTCTACTTTAAATAGAGAATGGTCAGAAGATATTAAGAAAAACTTAACACAAGATTTTTACTTCATCAAATATGTTTCATTACCAATTCATCTACTCTTTAATATTTGTATTAAGTTTATTCCATTTATTTTTATATTATAAAATATGTATATGGAGCACAAAGAACTTAAATATACGTATTCAAATCACTAATCACCTCTACCACCTTACAATAATTTAGAGGGAAGATTTCGCGCTAACTTATCGGCGACTAATATATTGTGACAATAGTCTTCTAGTTGTGAGTATTTTAAACATTTAATTTATAGTGACCAATCTTATTACTAGCAACCAAAAGTTTAATTTTTACAGTCAAATCTCTTTTTTCACAAAATTTAGTAGCAAATTCTAAGTATTTGTTGTAGTCTTGAAGTGTAGGTTAATTATGACAAATTTTATACCTATCTTTCAGTTTTTTCATAAACCAAATTAAGAAAAATTAAAGTACAAGTAAGAATCATCTAAAAGCATATTCAACAAACTCTTGATATGTAGTCAGTTGGCTAAAATACTTAGTTAATACCGATAGTATTTCAACATGCTTTTCTATCTCATTAGCTTATTTGCATTTTATAGTAGTTTTGACTTAGCTAAATTTAACTAGTCATTGAAAATTAGTTAAAATAATTTGACCAATAAAAATATATGATAGCATAAGCCTCATCACTAATCATATGTATGTTTATGTATTTTTTTTTTTTGTGTTCTTTACTGAGACAAAATGTCTAATAGTATTAAAATAGATGCATAAAAAATAGCAACACAAAGTAAAAATTATACTTTTTTAGTATATTTTTGTTAGCCAAAATAATTATTAGTGTTGAAAATTCTTTAACAATTTTGCTATATATGGAAAGAAAGTACTCAATTTTCTTGTTCAAAATTAAAATGTATGAACACTATCCACTCTCAACATGTTGCACACTATGAGCTTGTGTTTGTTGTGTTCAAATAAAATAGAAAGATAAGTAATATTGCAATCTTCATATTTTTTTACACTATGATATAAACATGCTAGAAAGAAAGGGATACAACCTAATTCTTATAACCTATTAATATTGCGATCCCCATTACAAAGTATAAATATGAAAATTTTGATAAAATACATAAATTAATTTTAATAAGTAATATGTAATTGTCAAAGAAATGGGCTTTTTAGATGTCCAATGTGTATGATTTTTAAGAGCTTCTAAATACACAACACTTTATTAAATGCACTTTCTATTTATCTGTATATAAATAATTATATGCATTATGTACATATATTTTAATTATTTTTAGCAAAATTGTGTGTGCATTTAAAAGTTCTTATTTTTATAAATAAAACAAGCAAGACAGGGAAATATTCCAATTTAAAAATTAGAATGAAAATATATATAAAAGACAAAAATGATAGACATGTACATATATTTTAATTATTTTTAGCAAAATTGTGTGTGCATTTAAAAGTTCTTGTTTTTATAAATAAAACAAGCAAGACAGGAGTTAGCAGTCCGAAATATTCCAATTTAAAAATTAGAATGAAAATATATATAAAAGACAAAAATGATAGACATGTTAAAAAAATAACATATTCCATGAATATTAAAAAAAACAAACTAAAACAAGGTAGAATTCCAAAATATCTAAATTATAAAATTAGATAAAAAAAATATACGAAGTTACAATCAGTAAAATATGCCAAAAAAACATAAAGTGAGATCTCTCGAACAACTAAAGTAAGATAAAGCAAGCAAGGCATGAAAAAAAATTTCAAGATATTCTAGTTTTAAAAGCAAAAAAACACAAAAATAAGTCTAGTTTGGAAATCCAAAGACTTGTAGTCTTTTATCCTTTTTTTGTTTTTTTACATAAAATAATTTTATATATTTTTTAAAAAATATCATAATTTTTATTATACATATCTATTTTTTAATAAAAATTATATTTTTAAAATTTGTTCGTCAAAATTTATGAAAAAAGATCGATATTTAATATAAAATTATGTTAAAATAAATTTTAAAAATTATAAAAAAAAATTTACTTAAAGCTCTTTTAACTTAAAGTTACTTTAAATTAAGTTTTTTAGTTTATTATTTTTTTACTTAAAGTCACTCATACGATTCGCTAAACAAACTTGTTACTTATTTGATTTAAAGTGATTTTAAACAAAAAATTTAACTTAAAATCAGATTACCAAATTAGGCCTTGAAGGACAAAATGAAAGATGAAAAAATAAACCTCTCCAATGAACAATAAAAAAACATACTCTTTCTTATTATTTATGGCTAGTTTTAAAATTTATACGCTGCATTTAATCAACATACTAAAAAGTCATGAATAATATGAATTTATAAAAAAATTATTAATAAATACAAAAGTTATAACTATATTAATATTATCACTACTATATAATTTTATAAAGCAATTTGCACTATTTATAAATAAATAAATCGTGATAACACATTATAATAGTAAAAATATTTTATAATATAAAAATAAAAATTGTATTTTTGAATAATTTATAGCACTAATTTTTATAAATATCTTGTTTGGTATAATGACCTGTGTGTTTATTTTACGTTATTAATTTTCTCTGTTAAATATTTTACAATTTAGTCTAATTATTAATTTTTTAATTTTTTCATCAAGATTAGTCAAAAACTTATTCTTTTTGTAAAATATCTCAAAAACTCAATAAAACACAACTTATTTTATTTTATTTATTTTTAATGATTTTTATAATTATTTAGGTTAAATTATTATATGATATTATTTTTAATAAATTTTTTGCATCATTTAGTAAAATTATTATTTTTTCTAGTTTACATCCCAAAAATAATTTAGGCCTAAATATATACAAAATTTGAAAGAAACAAAAATAAATGAAAACTAAGTTGATAGGGCTAAGTTGTTGTTTTCTATATTTTCATTTACAAAATGTGTATCAAAAAGTCAATAACATTCGAACATCGAACATAAAAGTAGAACATATTGAGGGTACAAATAACATAAAATATCAAAATAGAACGTGAAAAAATAATATTTAAATTATTTTATATGCAGTGGAATAAAAATAATATTATCTGTTAATTTATTTTAGATTAAATAATTACAAATAATAATAAAAAATAAATCAAATACACAAAATAGAAACTTGCAATTTTTTATGTGAAAAATTTCAACTCGAATAAAAACTACGGGACTGATCCAAGTCCAAATAAATCAAATATTATACTAATGAACAGTTATAAAACCACTTACAGACTCCAATCGAATTCTCAATTCAGACGACTTAAAATCTCGCTTGCTGAATTCACAAGCACCAATTTTCGTACTTGATCACCGTCAAACTGAAACACTAGTGCTTCTTGAAAGTATCAAATCCTCAATATTTCATGTCAACGGAATTTATCGTCGGTAAACTTAGAAATTCATTTAAATCGAACATGAATGATATTCATATTTTTAAAATTTGAAAGACACTTTAGTTTATATCTAAGATTCTGTATTTTATCTATTTCTGAAGTGATTTTCGAGTTATGGATATGCCCCTTTATATAGGCATTCAAATCCAACAGTCCAAGTTTTGGTGAAACTAAAACTATTAGTTGTTCGTTCGAACGAACTATCCACCGATTGAGTGGTCATGTGGCAGTTTGTATCCTACATGAACTGTATTTGTTTGAACCTACTTTAATCACTTGTACCGTAAATTTCATGTGTTGTATTTCAATCTTTTGATAGGAATAAGATTTTGACTTTAGACTTTAGACTTTTAATATAATTAAAATTCTAATATATGATACTCTTAACTTTAATGGGAATTTTGATAAATTTATGAATCCAAATTGAATTAGAAAATTTACATTGAAAATTATAAAGACAATTAAATTTCTTCAATTATAAAAATTTTAAATTAACAGAATTGTCAAAATATAACTGGACTCAGAGTCCAAACAGAATTTATTCTATAAACACTAAAAAATGAAAAAGGAAAGAATATAGAGAAATAAAGTTTGATGAATGGACTAAGTCAATTAATATGCACAATTTGAATTTTATTAGAAATGAAAGAACTAAAGTGGTAACATTACATCTGTATTTAATGCATTGTGTGGTGGTAAGACTCACCGAAATATTATTTTTACTAGCAATATTTATAAATATAAACTAATCCAACTAAAAAACAAAAATATAAGTATACTTGGAGGTCAAATAAGGAATTACATGACAAAAAGTAACCCACAAAATTAACAGTAAAAAGCAAACTTATTTCGAATGAATTTTGAGTATAAAAATTAAGAAAATATTAATATAGCATTAATTTTAGTAATTAAAAAAGAACAAAAAAGACATTTAAAAAAGTGACATATAGGATTAAAAGTAGAGGAGGAGACCGTGTCTTTTATTATAGTGTATTTATGATATATACAGAGCTATTGTATATCATGTTCGGTCTAAATAAAATAAAAGAGAAAATTATTTTGAGTTTTTATTTAATGAATTCGTTTAGAAATAAATCTTAACCACTTTTGATTATTCTACAAGTTTTTATTTTTTAAAATTTATAATTGTTATTGATAAATATACTCATTTCTATACATGAGACCTTCAGCGACGACAGCACAACCCCTTTTTTTTTTTTTTTCTCTATCTCTCTCTCTCCTAAAATTCATCGTTGGCGATTAACGTTGTCTTCAGCACCATGCTGGTCGACATAACAATAGCCATCAGCGCGGCGTGCTTGTTGACGTTGATGGAGTTGTCTGCACCGACGGCATCGATGTTGGTGTCAAAGATAATTCTGAGATCGGCAAAGGTTTAGAGGACGGCGACTTTGGTTAGGACCATGGCAATTTTGTCATCTGAGTTGGGCATGTGGTTCGGAAATATTTTGTCCAACTTCAAGTGGTGTTCTTGGATAGCCAAAACGATTCTTATAAAAAACATGATTGTACATCTATTATAAAAAATAAGATAATATTTTGATAAAAAAATAAAACATTTCACAATATTCTAATTTTTATTAGATAAGATATATTTTTAAAACAAATTATACATTTCGTTGATTCATTTCATGTATAAATGAGTCATTACTTTTAAACAACTCAATTCTATATTAATAAAATAACACAATATATATTATTAAAAAAATGAATGTGAGTTCCCTTCATGTAATCTATAAAATATCTCATTTGTTCAATAGATATCTCATTTATATAAAATAAAATATTGTAAAATGTCTCATTTTCTTATCAAAATATTGTTTTATTTTCTGATTGCTTTTGGAGAGAAAATAATAACGAAAATTATGAGCATTTCTGGTTTGATTTTTGGGAATTTTTATTAATATCGATGATTTTCAAATGATAATATTTTTATTGTTGAAAAATCTAGATTCATGGAGCATGAATAGTGTATTATAAGTAATTTTGATATAATATTATAAGATGAGACTTAATAGAATATAAATTTTAAATTGGAACTTATTCCTAAACAAATATCTTGAATGAAATATGGCCCAAAATCTCCCAAATAAAAATAAGACGAGTTAAATAAATACTCTTTCCGTTGGATAAGGGACGAGATAATTCGAATGGAAACTAATAATACATGGTGTGGAAATATCTAATTCCTCAAATCTCGAATTCCAATTCGCTCATATGTCGAGTTAATAATCTAATTTAGAATAAACAAATGATGAATTAACAATCTGATGAGACAAAACCGATAGTCCCTGCATTTTTTTTTCTTCAATTTAACTCCTTCCTCAGAACAAACACAGCCAAATTTAAAGTTAAATTTAATTTTTTTCCACTGATCTTATGAAACTTGTTTTAATTTTATTGTTTGAATTATTATTATGCAAATGAGTTTTGGGCATGCCATAAGACATGGTAAATAGGTCTATATAGAAAATAAAATTGTTATGTACTTAGAAAAGTTGATATTAATTCTACTCTGAATTCAAAATAAAAAGTTTAAATTCAACTGTATTGTGTGAATCATACTGTAAATGAATCTAAACTATTAATTTTAAATTATGAATAGATTTTTGAGTAATCTTTTTGAAAAGTTGTCAATAATTTATTTTAAATTTAAAATGTAATTCAAGTTTATAACTGTGTTGTGTAGATCATGCTGCAAATGAAACTAAACTATTAATTTTAAATTCTAAATAAATTTTTGGATAAATTTTTTGAATTTATAGTATTACTGTATATAAAATAACGTAGCGCATTGCCTTACCCACCTCATATGCATCCAAAATTGCCCAATCTGCTTGCCTCTGCCAGCTAAAATTCCCAAATGCACATATGGGTGCACCCATTTTCTTTATTATTTTCTGTCCAAACCAAACCAAAGAACTAACCATCCTCGCGCCCTATAAAAACCCCAGTCCTCACTTCAAATCTCTCCATCACCACAAATTAATACCCATCTCCCTCCCAAATTCTACTACTATAGTCCAAAAAGATAAAGTAATATTAGGGTTTGAGAAATGGGATCCAAGGGCAATGCACAACTAGCTCTGTTTCTCTTACTCAACCTTCTCTACTTTACCTTTGCAAGTGCATGTGGCTCTTGCCCACAAAAGCCAAAATCAAAGCCACCAAAGCCAAGTCCTAGCCCTCCAAAGGGCAGTTGCCCCAAAGATGCCCTAAAACTAGGCATATGCACCGATTTGCTCGGTTCATTGCTAAATGTAACAGTCAGTACTCCGCCAAAAACCCCATGTTGTAGCCTCATTGGAGGCTTGGCTGACCTTGAGGCGGCTGTTTGCCTCTGCACTGCAATTAAAGCAAGCATTCTGGGCATCAACTTGAATATCCCTCTGTCATTGAGCTTGCTTCTTAATGTCTGTGAGAAAAAGGTCCCTCCTGGCTATAAATGTGCCTAAACAGCTTCCTCTTCTTATCGGGTTACGATCAATCCTCTAATCCAAAAACTTTATGTCTTTCTGTGTGTCACTGGAAGTTGTTGAATCTGAGTAAAAATTTCGAGACACGAGAATATCTTTTGATCTTCAATGCATTGGGATAGAGGAACGAATAATTTTCGAAACTGAGGATTTCAGAACTTTCTTATTATCCTCTCCATGGCAGAACTTTCTTATTATCCTCTCCATGACATTTGATCATTCTGATGCAAACTATGAATCATCTAATAATTAAGAGTGTGGTGTAAATATGCTTTGTGCCTTGTTCTTTCCTTTATCATGGTGTTTTGTGTAGTTTGATGGGGGAACCTATATGTAATAAATTTCCTTATGTAAGATCTCTAGTAATTATCATTATTATGATGCTTGCTTCTGTGTAAATTTACTGTAATAGAAATGAAGGATCATTAGAATGTTGTTTACTTTATTTTCATAAAGTACTTCTCATAAAAAAATGAGATTTCCATCACTAGACAAAATTAAAGAATCACCCTAGGTTTTGGAATTTTCTAGCCTAGCCTTTTAGTGCAACAAAGCAAATCTACAGTAGTAAAGTAATTTCTTGAATAATTTTAGAGTTAATTTCGCTGGATATGGTCAAGTTACATGCTTCACAGCTGCTAGGTTGTGGGCCATACAAAGATGTACATACATACAATTTAGGTTTAAGACTAGTTGAGCGATTCTCACTTCTCTTTTTTTAAAAAAATTTTAATATTGTTCCTCTTGCAATTTAGGTCACACATTTATATAGATCCCACACAAAAATGTATGGGACCCACACAAATGTGTGGCCCATATTGCAAGAGGAGCCATACCACCTCCTGCACAAAAACATTACTCCTCCTTTTCGTATCTTCTTTCACTCGCTCACTTTGTGTTAAAATTAGAATTTTTTGGCTTAGGGGAGGAAGGAGGCGGCAGTATTTCCCCTCTAGACTCCCTTTTTAGAGATCTCATTCTCCTTCTCCTCTCCGATCTCTTTTTTTATATTAATATAACTACCTTTTTTATTCCTTCTTTATTTTTGTATTGCTATGTATGAGGTTCGCATTGTATTTTATTTTATTGATGTATTTTTTTTTTATCCTTTTATCATATTTTCTTCATTATCCCATTCTTTTCGAATAGTTTTATTAGATTTAGGTTTTTCTCAAATCGACACAAGTAGATTATCGCCAAAAGCGCTAAATTTGAAGCTAGGCGACTACCATTAGTTATTTGTAAATTCATCACGAGAGTTGGGCGGAGATTATCATCTCATTCTAACTAAGTGTGAAAAAAAAAGCAGCGATGTGTAATTTAAGGTGAACGATCAATTTTTTTTGTGTTTATCAATTTTTTAGTGTACATATTTTAATAATAACTGCTTGCGTGGAGGTTTATTTTCCTTCTTGGGTAGAGGTTTGTACTCTTTACTATATGAGGTTTGGTTTCCTCCTACTTTGCATGAGGTTTGTGCTCTTTACTATATGAGGTTTGGTTTCCTCCTTATTTGCATGAGGTGTCTTGCTAAATTCAATATAATTCTTTTATTAATTTTATATCGAATTTGTAATGATTTTAAGTCATGCCTTTTTTTATAAAAGCAAAAGACTTTTGTAACATTAATCACTTAAAGCATGCCATCACAATTTTAAACCAAATTTCGGTCAAACTATGGTGGTGTTTGGCATTACTAAAATTAATTAGTAACTTTTAGATTGAATCTTGTAAAAGAAATTGTAAGTATTTAATAAATATAATAAGTCGTAACTGAAACTAATTATTTATGGAATAAAAAATAATTTTAACTTGTAGCAAAAATTATAACTTATCACTAAAATTATTAACAAAATGTTAAAAATTATTAAAAATAATTTTGTCAAACACTCCGTATGTTTTCCATGTTAACATCATTATTAACCATTACATAGTTACTAACCACTAGGCACTAGTGCACTCTCGTGAATCATCTTTGGCAGTAACCTCTTATAATATAACATATAATTATATATACACCCATCGCCACCGGTGAACTAATAATTTTAATTGTGAGTATTTAAAAAATATTTTAGTTTATAGTTAAAATTTGTTATTTATAATTTTAAAAAAAATTAATTATAATTTGTAATAAAATTTGTATATATTTAAAAAATAATAATAATTTATTACTAAAATTAATAGCAAAAGTTAAAATACACATAATTCAAATATAGCTTATTACTAAAACAGTAGTATTTGGCATTACTGAAACTAGTATCTTTATAAATTGTAACTTGTAGCAAAAGTTGTGAGTATTTGATAAAAAATTACAGCTTGTAGTTGAAATAAGAAAAAATAATTATAATTTGTTACAAAAGTTGTAAGTATTTAAATATATATATAATTTATAACTAACTTAATAATAGAAAGTTAAAAATTACTTAAGCTAACTTTGACACATGTGTCACTAAAATTGGTAGGATGTTCCAAAAGACAGCAAAGCCGGCATTTGAGTCACATAATTGGAGGTTAGCTGTACATAAAGCATATTTATAAGGAAAAGCCTAATCACACCTTAACGCTTAACGAGTAAATACTGCATAGATATTGTTGGACGAGAGCTGAAATTCTTCATAACTTGAAAATTGATCCAATTTTAAACGACTTAAATGATTATTAAAATTAAATGAGTGCATTGATGACTTTTTTTTCTTAAAAATTAAAAAAACGTATGGTTGCATTAACTGCTACGTTTTAATTAAAGCAGTACATAAAATCCAAATAAAAAGATTCATATATAAATTTATTTGGATAAAAAAGAATATAAGGCAATAATTAAAATTAATACATAAACTTATTTAAAAACAAAAAATAATAATAAATCCAATTGATAGTAATGCTAATAAAAATAGAATAATATAAAGACAAAAAATTAGAACAGAATATTACTTATCTTGTGTGGACTAATTTACGCGCACTTTGATTATTATTTTTTTCAAACGAAAATTTTGGAAATTTTAGTATTTTGAGTAATTAATGTTTGGGATCTTGGAGAGAGAGAGAGATAGAGAGTTTGGAAAACTATAAAACTCGTATATTTACTAGTAATTTTTTAATGTGGATAGGGCTTACTTCATATATATTTAATAATTTGAATGGTTATCTTGTACATTCATTGAGTATATACTTATAAAAACAAATCAGGTTGATAGGACATGAATTGCCCCATAATTTAAAATGTCATTTTCATTAGAAAAAAATTTGTAAATATGGTATATAAAAAAGTCAACTATGATTGGTTCACATAATATCAATGTCTAATCAATTGAATTTTTAACACAAATGATCTTGTTGTATTATGAGTAAACATGCGATTGGACTAACAAAATAAGTCTAAGATCTACTCCATTAAAAAAAAAACACGCACACACACACATCACACACACATCACGATGTTGTACCTTGACCGTTAGAGAATCATAAACTCAGTGACCTTTCTTTTTATCTTGAGTTTTATCCAAAAATATTTCACATTGAATGGAACCTTATTTAACTGCAAACTCAATAAAGAAAAGGGGGAAAAAAGGTTATGAAATAAGTCTTAATTTTAATTTTTGGAATTACAGAGCAGCTAAATAGTTTTATATGTGGTGTTAGATTGCCTGGTACTTAAAATAGAAACCCATCTTTGCCAAGTATTGACCGCAAAAGAGAGAAAAGCCCAAGTGGGTCGGGAAGCCAACCACCTAACTAATCTAACTCCCTCTTCCCTCCTCCCCCTCCATTCTAGATGAACCATGTAATTCAAGGACATTAACTAAAACAAAAACAAAATTATTAGATTATCTTTTTTGATCCAAATTCCTGTCCTTCTCACCCCATCCCTGAAGAACTCATCTTTTTCTTCTTTCGCAATTTTTTCACGCAAGAAAAAGAATAATTGCGATTAAGCCTTTCGTTGCGATTATGTCATTAGTAGTGGTGGTGGTAACGGCGGCCGAGGAAGTCTAGCTAGGTGCTGCATATTTGGGAGATTGTGCTCAATTTGAGTATATATAAGAAGAGGCGACGGTGTTGGTGGTGGTGGTTAAAGTTGTGATAGCGGCGGTGTTGAAGGAAAACCAGTCAAAATGGCGTCGCCATTGACACCGACGGCAAACAAAACGGATAACTTGATAGTATGTTACGCGCCAACGATGATAACCACCAATGGGATATGGCAGGGCGACAATCCTCTAGACTATTCACTCCCTCTCTTCATCTTGCAATTGGCGTTGGTGGTTATTACCACTCGCTTTCTTGTTTTCATCTTGAAACCCCTTCGCCAACCTCGTGTTATTTCAGAAATTCTCGTAATTTTTCACATTTTCATATTTTTAATATGAGAATGCTCATTGAACCGACACAATAAAAGAAGTTCAAATTCAAGTAATTATCCAGTATTTCAAAAATAATCTTCCCTCATGGTAAATTTTGTACGTACTCAAAAAAATGAACTTTTCTATAAATTAAAATTAATAGTTCAGATTTATTTGAAACGGCACAAAATTTTCAATTTGGTGTAAAATTTTGAATAAGATTTCTGGGTAAATTACTTTTCCGTGAAATATTGAATAATTTTCTTTAAATGCGAGCATTATCCATTCAATGCTCTCTCTCTATTTTGAATAATAGCTGAAAAGTTGTGTATGGTTTGCTCACAGGGTGGTGTGATATTAGGTCCATCCGTATTGGGGCAAAGTGAAAAATTTGCAAGCACCGTGTTCCCTCTAAGAAGTGTAATGGTGCTGGAGACAATGGCAAACGTCGGCCTCCTCTACTTCCTCTTCCTGGTTGGAGTAGAAATGGACCTCGTCATAATCCGGCGCACCGGAAAAAAAGCCCTGGTCATTGCCATTGCTGGCATGGTACTGCCTTTCATCATCGGCATCTCCTTCTCCTTCGTCCTGAACCAAAAATCCTCCGGGGTGAACCAAGGCACTTTCATGCTCTTCCTCGGCGTCGCCCTCTCCGTGACCGCCTTCCCGGTCCTCGCCCGCATCCTAGCGGAGCTCAAACTCCTCAGCTCGGAGATCGGCAGAATCGCCATGTCGTCCGCCATCATCAATGACGTTTGCGCCTGGATTCTCCTAGCTTTCGCCATTGCCTTGGCCGAAAACAAGTCGACCACCTTGGCTTCCCTCTGGGTGATCCTCTCGAGCATCGCGTTCGTCGTGTTCTGCATTTTCATCGTCAGGCCGATGGTGTCGTGGATGGTGAAGCGAACCCCGGAAGGCGAAGCGATCAGCGAATTCTACATATGTCTCATTCTGACCGGGGTCATGATCGCCGGGTTTATTACGGATGCCATCGGCACGCATTCTGTGTTTGGAGCATTTGTGTTTGGTCTGGTGATCCCAAACGGGCCACTTGGTGTCACGCTCATAGAAAAGCTCGAGGACTTTGTTTCGGGGCTGTTGCTTCCTCTCTTCTTCGCCATGAGTGGACTGAAGACCAATGTTATGGCAATCACAGGGGTTCTGACATGGGGGTATTTGATTCTTGTCATTGTTCTTGCCTGTGCTGGCAAAATAGCAGGGACTCTGCTTGTTGCCCTCTATTATCAGATGCCTTTTTATGAAGGAGTCACGCTTGGTTTACTCATGAATACCAAAGGCCTTGTTGAAATGATTGTGCTTAACGTGGGGAAGGACCAAAAGGTACGTACACTCTTCCTTCTTATCCTTTCAACTAATTAATGCTATGGAAATGCCATATACCCATCAAAAATTAGATTCAGTCGGTCTAGTTGGATCAATTTTAAGCTCAAAATGATACATCCAACTTCCATGATATGCGTGTAGTTCATTGTACAGTTTCAGGTGGGCCCCATTTCAATCATTTATGCCAAAAAAAAATTTTAATTAGATATTGTTAAGTATTTTAACAACTCAAATTTATGTTAAAAAATAAACAGTAAAGTTTAGCACCATTCATTTTTTTTTAACAATAATGTAATTCACTTGTAGTATTAATAATATTTGATTAATTTAATTTTTTACATAAAATTTATTAGCACACATAAAATAACAAATGAACACCTCGTATCATCGAAATAGAACCATTTTAGACGCAAAAATGGTCCAACTGGACAGGACCAGTCTATCAATGGACTAGAGTGAAGTCAAATCCTAAAAATTATTTATAAAATTACTCACGGTTCATAATGAAGGATCCAAATTCACTTAGATTATGAGTCCTATAAAAAATAATATAATCCCAACCATTCATTTCAAATTATGACTAATTTTACGAGTACTTACCATTTGTGTATCCTTCCCTTCTAGATAGATAAAAACATTACAAACCCAATAAAGAAATCCTAACCACCACTAGAAGTGTATTAATTTTGAATTTTTTATTCTCATTAAACTATTACCTATTACCCAAAGGGGGTGAGGGGACAACTGCCCCCAGGTTTCAAAAAAAATTATATTTGTTATAATACTAAATCTAAATATTTCAAGATCGTATAAATTCATCCCCCAATTATATATATATTTTTTTTAAAATCTAATATATGCTCCCTAAGAGATTGTAAAAACCACTCACCTTCTTAAATTAACATCCTTCTTAAATTAACATCCATCATCTGGCCCTCGGTGAAGTTTACCATTTTTACATATATTAATACTTTTTGTTTAAATACTTGTATATTACTTGCACATTATTCACCGCGCACAATTTAGGGTGATTAGAGTTTTTCAAAAGAAATTTAGAAAAAAGTCTCATCATGAATGCGCCCACAAGAGAGTTGCCACTTTTGTTTTCCCTTTTTGTGTAAATGTTGTGCAGGTGCTGGATGACAAGTCATTTGCAATCATGGTGATTGTGGCTGTGGTTATGACTGCCATCATCACACCAATTGTGACTTCAATTTACAAGCCGGCGAGAAGGTTTGTGCCCTACAAGCGGAGATCAATTCAGAGGTCAAAACCGGACGCCGAGTTGCGAGTCTTAGTGTGCATCCACACCCCTCGAAACGTCCCAACGATAATCAACCTCCTCGAAGCCTCCCATCCCACCAAGAAATCCCCGATTTGTATATACATTCTCCACCTTGTTGAACTCACTGGCCGCGCTTCTGCCATGCTCATCGTCCACAACACTCGAAAATGCAGCCGCCCCGCCCTGAACCGCACCCAAGCTCAGTCCGACCACATCATCAACGCTTTTGAGAATTTTGAGCAGCACGTCTGTTGCGTCTCCGTTCAGCCCCTCACCGCAATCTCTCCCTACTCCACCATGCATGAAGATATTTGCAGTGTGGCCGAGGACAAGCATGTCGCCTTCATCATCATTCCTTTTCACAAGCAACAAACAGTTGACGGAGGAATGGAAGCAACAAACCCCGCCTTCCGAGCCATAAACCAAAATGTATTGGCTAATGCTCCATGCTCGGTGGGCATTCTCGTAGACAGAGGACTAAATGGGTCGACCCGCTTAGCTGCTAACCAGGTGTCCCACCACATTGCTGTTTTGTTCTTTGGCGGTCCAGACGACAGAGAGGCATTATCGTATGCATGGAGGATGTCTCAGCATCCCAGAATTAATCTCACCGCCATGAGGTTTGTTCCCGGAGATGACGCAATTGATTCAACGATAGAGCCCAGTTGTGAACCCAACGACCCAAGGATACTCACCGTGGTGACTGACAGCGACAGAGAGAAGCAACTAGATGAGGATTATATTAATGAGTTTAGGGCAAGAACTGCAAATGATGAATCAATTATTTACACAGAGAAGGTGGTGAACAATGGGGAGGACACTGTAGCAGCAATAAGGGCGATTGACCCAACCCATGACCTCTTCATAGTTGGTAGAGGACAGGGCATGATATCACCTCTCACGGCGGGGTTAACAGATTGGAGCGAGTGCCCAGAACTGGGTGCAATAGGAGATCTGCTGGCATCATCGGATTTTGCAGCCACCGCGTCGGTGCTGGTGGTACAGCAATACGTTGGGATGGGGATGGTCGGGGACAGACTCGGAACGCCAGACAGCCCGAGCATGTCACATGAGCAATTTGATGACTACAGTGGCCAGATGAGACAGCCTCAGCAGCCTCCGAGGGGGCAACCAATGTTCAACCCGTAACCAGGAAAACCTTACTAACAACATCTCATATGACCGGCATTTTTCCCACATTTTTCAACAAGTCATTGGTTAATGCATTGTTCATAACAAGTTTTCTTTTTCTTTTTTCTTTTTTTTTCCTCTTTCTCCCAGTAGTTTATGAATGTAATCCAGTCTTTTTATGCCTAGGGAAACAGATGCAACCAAAAGGATTATAAAAGTCGCCATACATACTAGTATGATCAGAACAAACCTAATGGAGTTAATGGTCATTTTGTATTAATTCCTCCTTTTTTATCCTAGATAGTTACCAAAGGACATGGTTTATCGATCCAAGCTAAAGTTTAGTACCATTTGGCTGTGATTCTGTATCTCCTGTCTATGGGCTGTCCTCTTCCTGTTCCATGTATCCGATGGCACTGCGAACACGTCAATTTACCAAATAAGACTGATTCCCCAAAAATTATGTCAAGGTCAAAATATTAGCTAACACCGACTTAAGTGGTCGGTAATGATTAGTCTACATATGTGGCTCTAACCCTCTGTTATTAAAATCGTATAATTCACGATACGTATTGTACAATTCAATTCGATACATCTAGCAATCCAGTTCGATACATCTAACAATCGATTTGTATTAGTGGAGTGAATTGACGAAAGCAAGAATAGTACAATTCACAATACGTATAACACGATTCGATACAATTCGATTTAATAAATTAAACAATCGATTCAACACCAAAAAAGTCTGGATTCTTATTTCTTCTAACTTATAATTTTACATTATAAAAACTTTTCTCACGTCATTTTTCTAAACCACACAACCTTATTTATATATTCTAGATGTCTCTCTTCCAAATAGTCATTGGTTTTAGAATTGATGGCTACAAATTCCAACATGGTATAATTAGTATCAAAGTTGTGTGAAGTAATTTTGCGAGTTAAATTTTTACCCAACGTCTATTTCATTCATTTCATTCATTTTTATATCATCTTCACATGTAACTGAGTGACACGTGTGAGGGAGGCATCCCACGTCACTTTTTTAAGCCATTCAAGTTTAATTCATATAATTTAGAGATCTTTCCACCCATTACCAATTGATTTTGGATTGGATACTCCCAAATCTAAAAATGTATCAACGAATTGTTATAAATCATAACATAATTAATAATGCAATATACGATTACAAACCACGATAAAACTCAGACCCACATCTCTTGCTCTAGATGCAAGCGTTTTACCTATTACACTATAGGCTTATCATTCAAAATAAGTTCTTTATTGATTTATGACTAAACTTTTTCATATTTATAATGTATCTTTAATATTTAATTATTTTAAATATATTTTTTGATGTATTTTAAAAAATTATAACTGAATCTTTACGATTCACGATTCGAGAAAAAATAATTTTGATTCACAATTCGATTCTCTATTTGACAACTATGCTCTGGCATGAAACTAAGCATCACTGACCATGAAATTCAAAACTGTATTATAGCAAATTTTGGTAATCCTGGTGAAGATAATGGAGAAGGATGCAATAGATCGAAAAGAAGGCTCTTCCTTCAATCCTCAATGCAATAGAGAGGAAACAAATATATGAATAAAACATTAAAGACACGACAGAACTGAATTGACCAAACAATCAATAGTAATACCCACACACCGAGATCAATAAAACATTGACGAAGTTTATAAGGAACAGATGGTGTGAGAAATTAATAGATCGAGTTTAAGCACATTGGAATCCAGTTGGGACCTCCTTTCCACAGTAATTCAGCAGCAAGCTTAGCAAAACAGGAATATTGAGAACTATTCCCAAGACATTGGCTTTAATGGCAGTGCAAAGGCAAAGAGCGGCTTCAAGGTCAGCAAGTCCCTCAATTAGAGTGCAGCAAGGACACTTTGGTGGGGTTCCCACAACAATGTGCACCAAATCATTCAACAACCTTGCGCATACACCCAACTTCAGGGTGTCCTTAGGGCAACTGGCCTTAGCAGGAGGTGGGTGGTGGTGCTTGGGACTTTTAGGTGGCGGTGGGGGGCATGGGACGGGAGTAGAACTGACCAGAGTGAATAAGAGGAGGTTGAGGAAAAGGAAGAGCGCAGTTGATGTTAGGGCCTTTGAAGCCATCTCAAAGACACAAGTTTTAGAGTGGACTTGGAGAGAATGATACTGATGGAAACGCAGAAGTTAGGCTTTTTATAGATAGAAATAGACTCTTTCTTTTTTGTTTTTGCCTGAAGGAAACAGAGGAATTATAAATAAAACAATGTGGGCATACTGGAATCACAATCAGGAAAACTTTTTATATACTATGAGGGAAATGCCCAACACTTTAAAAATCACACAATCACTTGAGCTCTGCATTTATGGTGGGACCCCACATAAATGTGTGGCTACTAAGAACGATGAGGCATTGTTTCAAAAGTATGGAATAACTTCTCGAAAATCAAGAATACAAAAACAAAGTTAGCGGTGCAACCTGGAGGATAAGCTTCAAGGATTATAAGGTTTGGATTTTTCTACATTCATTAATTATCAATTCTCCCACGCGAGAGAGAAAGGTCTGTAGTTGATCTAATCTTCAACGGTTCATACTTTCATGAATTGTGGAGATTGTTTTCGGGATAAGCGTGGTATTGCAAAATGTTAAATGGCACTGAAATAATAGGATTACCATCTACATATGAATTACGAGACTTATTTCAAGGCTAAAATAAAAGACCAAAGCCAATCTAATGTTCTCTTTCAGTAGAAATAGAAACCAGAGATTCCAAGGTAGTGGCCTCAATAGATTGTTTTGGGGTTCTCATTTGCTGGATAAAGCCAAAAATAAGTAGATCCTTTCTAACCCTAACCTCAGCTGCTTGATCCCTGACAGCATAACTAGAAATAATTGTTGATGGATGTATTTTTAACAGTGATGAGAAAAATATCTGATAATACTTGCTCTGAATCAAGTAAGAAAGAAATAAAAGTTACAAAACTAATAAACTAACACCACCACCTTCTATCAAGAATACTTTGCAACCTTCTAGCGTCTTTATTCTGGTCTAGAGAAGCATTTTTACAATTTGGCATGCAGTTACAAATTGCAGTCATTGATCACACATGTAGCAAAGATCAATGTAAAATGAACCACAAATCAATGTTTCCAGCATTCAAAGAAAGAAACAAGTGCTTATGGTCAAGCAGGAGCTTTATTAAATTATGTCCAGACTGTGATCAACAAAGCCAACAGGGCAAAAAAACAAAAGTCATGTTATACTATAGTGGTGGTGGTGTCATTTAGCCACCTACTCTATAAGGATTTGTTGCCAAACTTTAATAAAATAGGATAATAGAATGTACAACATAAATAAATGCATGGGAAAGCACATGGGTTTGATGCCCTACATGCCTAAAATTCCAAACCATATAGAAACTGCGCAGCAGGTAGAATTTAAGGTTTTATAAAGTTTATCCATTGCTTCATGTCATTTTGTTGTCAGATAAGACTGATCAAGTAGTGACACAAGGAATATACAGGAGAGGGGGGAAAAGGAAAGAGAGGGAAAGGGGGGAATCCTTTTTGTGGGATTATTTATTTTTGAGTTTGTTTTCTTTCTTTTATTTCATTCTACTTCTTTATTTTGTTTCGGGATAGTCACACTTTACCTCTTTGAAGTTTGAACTAGCGCCCAGTAGCACTTTAACCATCAACTAATCAAAGCAACTTTCTGTGCCTTGATGCAGCTTTAGAAATTGTTGTGCTGAATTTAATCAAGAGAACCACCACAAACCACTTTTAAAAAAAAAGATTTCAGCAATTTGTCCGACAGGCAAAGTAATACATTATTAGTTACTATCCTGAATTCTCAAAAGCAAACAAATAACCGATTTCATCAAACAACATTGTCTTGTAATCAAATTGCATCCAAATACCTATGGTTCGCCGCCAAGTTCAACTCGGAGGTTGTCATAAGGATAGACCTTTGGCGTCTGGATAGAAATGAGAAAATTCATCAATCATAAGTGTGGCAATCAGTAAAATGTGGCTTAAAATAATAGAACAAATATTAGCAAGGTTTCCCACCTTCAGCAGCCATCTAAGTATAGTGGCATCTTATGAAAAGAGCAAGAGAAGATATAATTATACAACTATAAATGTAAAACTGCACTGCAAACCAACCTATTC
>JAOTRH010022182.1:0-21982 GCA_034768845.1 Heliamphora exappendiculata | reverse complement strand
CACCTCAACGGAAGACTCCATTGAATTCAACAATTTACTGAGTAATCGGGCATCGTCACGCTTCCATCTTTTGTACTATGCAGTTCCCATCTCAGGAGGATCTTCGAACAAATGATCCTCCTTTTCCATACCTTCGATTGTCAGTAATACCTCAATGAATCACGAGAAAACAAACTAACAAGCAAAAGGACTCACCCGCACCTTCAATCAGTCATAAATGGACCGCAAATCACACTGTCAACTTATCTCCATAAAATAAGAAATACTGCAGTAGCCCTTAGACGCTCAAACCAGCAGTCGGTGAAAGACCTTCAAATTGAGAAACACACAGTTGCCGGAACAGTTACCGGTCACCTAAAGAATCGCCGGTTGCCGGAAAAATCGTCGAAAAATTCGCAGGTCGCCGGAAAAGTGACTAAGGTGTTATAGGTACTGAACAAGGACAAGAGACGCTGGAAATAGGCAGAAAAGTGGTCGTCGACGTCGGAAAGAGAGAGAGCAGAGGTTGCCGGCGCTGGAAAGTGGAAAAAACAGGGTCGCCAGTGCTGGAGAAGGGTCGTCGGTGGGAGAAACAGGGTCGCCGGTGCTAAAGAAGGGTCGTCGGCGCTGGAAAGTGGGAGAAACAGGGCCGTCGTTGCTTCGTTGGTCATCGGTACTGGTTTGAGAGGTGCGACAGTGTCTTGTGGAGACGGTCGAAGGTGCGACTAGGGTTTTGGGAGGTCGTCGGGGTTCGAACAAGGGCGAAAGTGGTCGGAGGTGGCTGTGGCTAGGGTTTCGGTGTTCGATGAGGACAGTGGCTAGGGTTTCAGCCCAGTTCAGTTTCGTGGCTGGTGGCTACGGCGTGGCTGGTGACTGTTGTTGGCGTGACTGGTGACTGTGGCGTGGCTGGTGTCTGTTTGGCGTGGCTGGTGACTGTGGCGTGGCTGGTGGCTGTTGTTGGCGTGACTGGTGACTATGACGTGGTGGGTGGCTGGTGGTTGTGGCTCGTGGCTGGTGGCTGTGGCGTGGCTGGTGACTGGTGGCTGTGGCTGGAAGAGGGAGGTTAGGGTTAGGGTTTCGTGGAGGTTTCGTAGAGGCTAAGGTTTTACGGTGGCTCTGATACCATGTTAAGAATAATGAAAAATTGTACCCTAATGAGTAGGCGAACTTTTATTTGTAATCAATTTAGAGAACACTATTACAATCATGCACCTACACACGCCGGATAATAATAACATAATAGTAATATAATAATAATAAGCTACTAACAGTATCAAATCTATCAGTTGACGGTCTACAGATGATAAGGTATGCATATGATACGTCTCTCCATGTATAATACCTACCATTTGCACCCATGATACAAACACAAAGGCTGAGACATCCTATTTGCCGAGCCAACGAGGGGAGGTGAGTTGACCAGCAATTTGACTATGCCTATAAAAAGCTAACTCCAAGCTCTTCCAACACACAACGAAGGAACTCCAAAACCCTTGAAGTAACTCATATTTCCAACTACCTCTCTCTCTCTCTATGTATTTCCTCAGCTCTCACCTCCTCTACCTTCGGTGGTCCTAGCCATTGTTATGCACTCCATCTTCCTATACTCCACTACTCTGATCCATCCTAAGTTCTCAAACCTACACAAAATATGGCAAGAAAATATGGCAAAGTGTAACATTATAACTAGAAGAACCCAAATCACCATTTCATCATACCGATGTTGTTGCCATCACTGCAGTCTACAACAACCTCCTTCCATTCAGTTTCCCCGTCCAATACTACCTGAAACACCACCATGACCATCTCTAGTTTCACTTTCAGCATCTCAATCGCATCCCCATCTCCAACCTCAATTCATGTCCATGTCACCAGCACCAAACCACACTACTAAATGATAGTAACAAGCTCTACAGCCACCATAACCTAAACACCAGTGTCACCACCATAACCACCAACACGTAGAAAGCTGCATCTACCTCCACTTCACTTCATGCCCACTTATGACCACTAGATCCACCATTGCTTCTAAATCTGGCTCCATCATCACCTCTATCACCATCTTCATGTCCAGATTCACAACAGCTGCCACATTCACAATCCTGACGTCAATATAATTGCTACTAACACCATAATGCTTGAAAAGTATATGGTAAAGGCTGGTATGAGTTCTAGGGGTTTTTTTTTTTAGTCAGCAATATTATACTTCTTTCCTTTTACCAAATTTTCTAATAAGGGGCTGCATGTAAGCATGTTAACAAGACAATAGCATAAACGCGGGAGCTTTTATCAAAAATGTAAAAAAATATGCTATTAAAATTTTTAAAGTGATCAATCTGGGAGACAAATAAGCAAGGGATTTACAGACAAAATGTCTTCAATACAAGAATGTACCAAAACAGCATACTAGCCTGAAAGCGCTGCCTACATAAAATGTCCTTCAGAAAATCTTGACTATTAGACTAATATAACAGGGTTCCCATAACACAAACATTGAAACCAACAAAAAACCTTCATTACATCAATCCAAGCTTTTTGTAGGAGCAAGATCTCTAGGAAGAAAGAAAGATCATGGTTGAGGGGGAAAAAAAAAAACTGAACTGGTCTATGATTCGAATGGTCCAGAAGGTCCGAGTAGAGTGGGAGAGTGCGCAGTCTCGATCGTCGATACTCGATACTACCAATAACAGTCTCAATAGGCAGAACTAATAAAGTATTTGATTATGAGGAACCCTTAGATTTACAACTTATGACCCTTCCCCACTTATTCTAGTCCATCTAACCCACACAAAGAAAACTTGACAACATAATCTTTATTTTAATGTTTACCGCAAGTAATTATACTACTAGCTAATAAATAATAACCCTTTCAAGGGACTGACAAACCTTCGATACCCTGGCAAGAGTAACAGCACTAATGTTCCATCCAATGCATAATGAGTTCAATTGGACAAGACTTCCCAATCATAAATTCATAATGATTTATATGTGAAACAGATTTGTAACTCAACACCCAGCAGCAGGCCATGGCAAGAAACTGCCAATGCTGATAAGAAAATATTCCTAACCCAGGAATATAGAGGAAAAGGGGGTAAATTAGGGTGGGCAGACAAACATGGAACCAGAGCAAATGAATATACGTTTTGCCTCCATGAAGAAGGAAGAATTCAGTTGAGCTTGATCGTCCAATTGGAATTGTGATGTAGCAACACCATGGGCTTCTGCAGATTCAAACCTTTCTTTCTCTCCACCTGTTGTAGCTTAGACAAAGCGAGGAAAGGAAAGCAAAAACCCTCTAAAATGAATTGTGAGTTGATTATAATGACTAAAAATCTAAACAAACCTTGTTACACTCCAACTTCTGTTAAAGCAGTTGTAATGTAACAAGGCAACTTCTAGAAGACAAAGAAGCAAAGTGGATTAAAATTCATCCTCAAAAGAAATAAAAAGAATACTCCAGCTCGTTTTTTTATATAATACCTTTACTTATCAAAATAAGGAAATACAAAGGATACTAGCATGACCACTCGGTAACTTTTTTCTCTCTTTCCTTGGAGGTTTATGGTGGCCCGTAACACCATCAAGTTCAGAAGCAATTTCTTCTGTAGAACTTAATGTTTTACAGAGCGCTGGAGAAAAAACAAAACAAAAGAAAGAACTATTTCAGTGAAGCACCATTAATGGGGTTGTTGAACGATGGTTTAGGAATTAACATGCAAACTAATCAGGGTTGGACCGTTGAGGATCAATTGGGCAAACCCCCTGTAGAGATAAAAAACATAAGCATTAAAGTTCGAGTCCATTCAAGGTGTCCAAACACGAAAGGTGTCAACATGCAACTTGTCACATGGAGGCAAACTGTTATTAGAACAATCAAAGGCACAACCTAAATATAAACAAAAAAGAAAACATCAAAGGTGGTTAGCATTAAACCCCCACTTGTTGTTTGTTTAAGATAAACATTACATTGTATGGATAGCAGTTGAAGCGTTCCAATGTATCTGGATGCTTATTGCTCTTTGTGGATATGTTTCAGATTTTTAATTAGGATAAACAGTGGATTTGAATCATAGAAGAAATCTAGACAATGACTTAAGATGTGCAACACAAAGACCATTTGTTTTATTTAGGTTTACTACTTTAAAGTCCAAATAAACTGAGTTTCAGAAGATTGAATACAGAATCATGCTTTGATTCCAATAGGGTGATATGGGAAAACAAATGCAATTTCAACATGTTTTTTTCATCCAATGCTAATGTTTGAGACCAATTTTCCACTCTTCCTTTTTTCTCCCCACAGATGGTTCACCAGCTAGTGCCCTGATTCGTGCAGGAGCTCTAAACAAATAAGCTCAAACTGCCTTCACAACAGTGGAGTTCTAAATAGTGAACGCTGACAAAGGGACATATACATTTGAATCCATATGAACAAAGTGGCACGTGGTGGAGGTCAAAGTGTCAAATCAGTTGAGTTTCAAACATATTTAACAAGTACACCACTATGCAAAAGAAATAAATAAATAAATAGTTTAGGTTAAGATTGCGGCAAGAATAAAAGAAATATTGATAACTCCAAAGAGGAAAAGTGCCCATACAAACCAAACTAAGACTATTGTCCCAATCGTTTATGGTTGCTTCTTCATTCAACTTTATTAGAAGTTGCATGTTTGGTTAAATTTAATAATTCCATACATTTTTTACTACAGCATTCCATGTCAAACTTCCTCCCCTAACATTTCCATTTAACATATCGCTCTTCCTACCGTTGTATTTACAGGTCTTTGTATATATATATACAACTTATATATATATATATATATATATATATATATATAGAGAGAGAGAGAGAGGGAGGGAGAGAGAGAGAGAGAGAGATTACTACATATCTTAACCTTCAAAGTTCAAACAACACTGATGCTATTGGTATAAGCAAACACTCACGAACAGTATATTTAAAATAAAAAAAGAAATCCTCCACTGTGATGTACAATTCCAATTTGAATAATGAATTCATTGTCAGGTGACATCTTTAGAACAGGCCAACTATATCAACTGAATTATTCCAAAAACAAAGCCTCATATGAGGTGTTTGTTCTAGCTTAAATTACTGCTTCTATCTTGTAGTTCAACAAAAGGTCAAAAGAAGTCCAACCAACTATACTTACACTTCTTTTGCCTATAGCTTCTCATTCTAAACCAACAAACACAAATTCTATTGTTTTAAGCTACAAGTGTATAATTTTAACACACATTTACAACATCTGCTTAACATCATAATCAAATCTTTCAGCTACAATTTATAAATTCATAATTCATCTACAGCAAACACCACTATAGTCAGATTTGCATTATAATAATGGGGGGGTGGGGGAGCCTTGGAACCTGCATGAGCTGCATACTGGGTGGCCTTGATTGGCTTCTTACAAGCATTGCAGCATACCTTCAAAACAATATTAATAAGAAATTAAGTTAACACAAAGTTCGTTCAAGAAGTCATGGGAAATTTTTCAATTGAACAATACTTTTGGAGATAAATTCTACAAATACTATAATGAATAGCTACAGTACATATGCTCATTTCCTATACGATAAAGGATTCTTTGCAATATATTAAAAGAAAAGACGGGGACAAAATAATCAGGTCATAACACATACAAAAAATCTTACTCAATATACCACCATCATTGACTCTATCAATTTCAACATTTTCAGCAGATAGCATGATATATGATATATCAGATTTTAACTACATTTAGAAGAAATCCTAAATCCATTACAAAAGCTTCAGCACACATCCATTTTTTTATGATTGTATGCTAATATAGCATCAAGTTATGCACTTTTTAAAGTCAGCATCCATTCCTATCATCATTAAATTTAACTAAAATGGCTGCAACAGTTCTTCAGGCTTGGCTCGCCCAGGTTATATACCAATCTGTAATTGGATCGCAGTATGTTTCCATCTTTCACTATGAACCAAAGAGTTTTCAATAGACGAACTGTGAATATTCTCACTTAAAATATGAATTTACAATCCTCGAAGTATATATGTATTGTTTCCTTTAAATCCTTTTCCATTGCAACACCGCATTTGTTATAACAATAAATGCATAAAGTACACATCTTGGGATCATTACAAGCAGAAATAGAAATTGAATAGTTACCTTTTCAAGCATCATAGCCCATTGAATGCACACAATGACCTTCACAAATGGACTTTATAGAGAAAGTAAAGAGGACAAGTATATGGTGCGAAAAAATTGTTAGGCCATGTTTGAATAACGGGAATCTTAAGGAGGAATAGGTATGTGATTGATAGGAATCAAATACCTAGTAATCTAATCTGGAGTAATCGTATTCACACGTTTTGATTAATTTAGAAATCTTATCTATTTTAGGAACTTATTAGAATTCAACATTTCATTTTCTTATTGATTGACCCTATAATCTAGGATTACCATGGAAAGGATTAGACTACTACTTAGTTTGGGAATTTAATTCATGGTTGGATAAGTAATTAGTAATCACTTTCCTATTCCAATTCATTCCAAACACAAGAATTATGAACATCCAAAATCACATTCTCATTCCCCTTTAAGATTTGAATCATCCAAACATAGCCTTCAGTTATATTATCCCTTGCCATGATAGTCTCCCTTGTCGCAACATCACAAAGAAATTAGAGAGTAATATAAAAGAACACCAAAAGTTTGAGATTTTCCAAAACCTTACCAAATGCAAAGGATCGGTCATAGGCTTCAAACCAAATACATGCATATCTGCAACACAAAATTATCCAGATAGTTGAAGAGTCTAAACACCATCCAATGAATAGTAAAAGTTAAGGTTGGCATACACTTTGCAGCTGTGCATATCACTTGCATCTACCAAACCCCACACTAAAAATAATAAGAAGAAATTGTTTATTGTCTTTTGGGTCATCAACTACCCTTAAGCAAGGCTACAATGTAGATGTGCACCGATGCCCTATTTCTTGCAACCCTAGAAATAATCACTCTCTCCTAAAATGAAGGAGCCTAGCAGGATTTGATATTGCAGTATCACAATGAAGCACGGCATAGTTACTCGTACCACAACACAATTAGTTCAATTGATGTCCAGTGCTCTGCACAAATTTTAGGGCCTTTCTCAATTTCCTTTCCCTACTATGAGGGGGAAATAGGAGAAGGAAAGAGAAAATAAATGTATATTTTTTTCATATCAACCTTATGTTATGTGGTTAACTGATAAGTAAGATGATCTCTCTTTTGTTCCAGCGGATTTCGTTTTTTAGTAATTCTATGGATCAAGTAGTACAATAATATAGATTACATTGTCTATCAACAGTATAGATTAGACTAACTTAAGCCAATGCCTAGGGGAAAGTGGGAAGCTGCTGGGTAGTATGAGTTGTTGAAATTGGTTGGGCAATATTTGGAGGCGCATGTGAATGCGGTGGGGCCCAAATGCGGGTGATGTGTATTACTGCCCACCGCCTCAAAAAATGAAAACTTTACATTTCTACTTGACAGTGAGGCACCAAATGAGCTGCCAATAGGGTGCTTATATTTGTACTTGACACTGAGGCACCGAATGAGCTGCCATCTCATCTTTCCTCCTTTCCCTGATTTTACCTCACATAAATATGGGCCCACCTACCCAATCCTTTCTCATCTGATTTTCCCTCACAAATATGGGCCCACCTATCTACAATATGTTGCCTACCTTCTGTTCCTTCGTCCTCCCATGGAAGAACTGCGGCATCTCCACCGACTCTCTACTTTGGATTGTTGTTGCTGTGCTTGGGTTGCAACACCGCCAAAATTATATCACTGCCTTCATCCAACCGCCAACACCTCTCGCGCCGCCATTAGGTCTCATGCGGTTTATGTGAGTCAGTAAGTTGAGTTGGGTGGGTTGGATAAAAAATAAGAAGGATGGGTTGGTTGCGGATTATATTTCTTCAACGTAAACGTTGAAGAAATATACCGGCAAAAACCAAGTTTGCCGCCCACCGCCTCAAAAACAAAAACTTTCATTAACTATTTTTCTTCTGCGCCTCCAAACGTTGCCTAACCAATTTCAACAACTCATACTACCCAGCAGCCTCCCACTTTCCCCTAGGCAATGGTTTAAGTTAGTCCAATCCACTACTTTTCTTCTAGATCTAGGGTTTGGTGTTGGGTTATAATTAAAGAGCAGAGGAAAAAAGGAAAACAAATGAACAATAATAAAAAGAATAATACGAACAAGAGGGAGAAGTGGAACACTTACACTCTGTGAGATGTCATGGTTCCTGGTTCCTGGTTCCTACTTCTGAGTTGTTTGTTAAGCTAATTTGTGCAGTGGATGGCGTAGGAACGTTTAGGAAGTAGATAGGTGTTTATAGTTGTACTTGACAATGAGGCACCGAATGAGCTGCCAATAGGGTGTATGGATCCTGGCAGCAAGGGAGATGTTGACGGCTAGACAAAGGCGGTGATATAATTTCGGCGGTGTTGCAACCCAAGCACAGCAGCAACAATCCAAAGTAGAGAGTCGGTTGGGATGCTGCAGCTCTTCCGTGGGAGGACAAAGGAACAGAAGGTAGGCAACATATTGTATGTAGATGGGCCCATTTTTGTGAGGGAAAATCATATGTGAAAGGATTGTGCAGGTGGGCCCATATTTTTGTGAGGTAAAATTAGGCACCTTATTGGCAGCTCATTCGATGCCTCACTATCAAGTACAAACATAAGCGCCCTATTGGCAGCTAATAAAGTTTTCGTTTTTGAGGCAGTGGGTAGCAATACACATCACCCACATTTAGGCCCCACCACATTTAAGTGCACCTACAAATGTTGCCTAACCAATTTCAATAACTCATACTACCCAGCAGCCTCCCACTTTCCCAAGCAACAAACCCTAACCTTGGACACACGTAGGAGTGTACAAACAATCTGTAAACCCGCTCCAACCCGTCAACCCAATCCAATCCAACTCAATCCGTGCAGGTAATGTGAGTGAGTAAGTTAGGTTAGGTGAGTTGGGTAAAAAAATAAGGAGGGTGGGTTGGTTGCAGGTTATATTTTTTCAACATAAGCGTTGAAGAAATATACCGACAGAAACCAAGTTTGCTGCCCACCGCCTAAAAAATGAAAACTTTCATTAGTTCTCCTCCATCTATTTTTCCTCCACGTGTGCAATACACATCACCCACATTTAGGCCCCTTCACATTCACATGCGCCTCCAAACGTTGTCTAACCAATTTCAACAACTTATACTACCCAGCAGCCTCCCACTTTCCCCTAAGCATTGGTTTTAGTTAGTCTAATCTACTACTTTTTTTCTAGATCTAGGGTTTGGTGTTGCGTTTTAATTAAAGAGCTGGGAAAAAAAGGAAAACAAATGGACAAAGAATAAAAAGAATAATAACAGAGGGAGGAGTGGCACACTTACACTTTGTGAGATGTCGTGGTTCCTGGTTCGTACTCCTAGGTTGTTTGTTAGGCTAATTGTGCAGTAGATAGTGGGGGAATGTTAAGGAAGTAGATAGGTGGTCATATTTGTACTTAGCAGTGAGATACCAAATGAGGTGCCAATGGGGTCTTTGGGTCCTAGTGACATGAGAGCTTATGGCGGCAGGGGAGGTGGTGGTTGGACAAAGGCGGTGATATAATTTCGGCGGGTATTACAACCCAAGCACAAAAGCAACAGTCCAAAGTAGAGAGTTGATTGGGATACCTCAATTCTTTCGTGGGAGGATAAAGGAACAGAAGATAGACAACATATTGTAGTTAGGTCGGCCCACATTGTGAGGGAAAATTAGATGTGAAAGGATTGTGTATGAGGGCCCATAATTCTGTGAGGTAAAATCAGAGAAAGGAGGAAATGCTGTTGTGCTTGGGTTACAACACTGCTAAAATTATATCACCGCCTTTGTCCAACTGCCAACACCCCACCCCGTCCCCCGCGGCCGCCATCAGACTCAGCTCTCATGCTGCCTGGACCCAAACACCCTATTGACAGCTCATTCAGTACCTCACTGTCAAGTACAAATATAAACACCTTTCTACTTCCTAAACATTCCTCCGCCATCCACTATACAAATTAGTTTAACAAACAACCCAAGAGTAGGAACAAGGAACCACAGCATCTCACAAAGTGTAAGTGTGCCACTCTTCCCTCTTGTTCTTATTATTTTTTTTATTCTTTGTCCATTTGTTTTCCTTTTTTCCCCTGCTCTTTAATTAAAACCCAACACCAAACCCTAAATCTAGAAGAAAAGTAGTAAATTAGCTAAAAACTCACTGGCCTCCTCCATAAATGGAAAATTTTGGAAACACTAACTACTAGTTGCAAATTGAAAAAAGCATAGGTTGAAGAAATATAACCCGCAATCAACCCACCCTCCTTATATTTTTTACCTAATCCACCCATCACAACTCAATCACTCACAAAAGCCGCACGAATTGTGTTGACAGGTTGAAGCAAGTTAACAAATTGTTTGCACTCTCCTACGTGTGTCCAAGATTAGGCTTTGTTGCTTGGGAAAGTGGGAGGCTGTTAGGTAGTATAAGTTGTTGAAATTGGTTTGGCCACGTTTGGAGGTGCATATGAATGTGGTGGTGCCCAAATGTGGGTGATGTATATAACACACGCGAACGAAAATAGCTGGAGGAGAACTAATGTAAGTTTTTGTTTTTGAGGCGGTGGGCAGCAAACTTGGTTTTTGCCTGTATATTTCTTTAACACATAGGCTGAAAAAATATAACCCGCAACCAACCCACACTTCTTTTTTTTTTTACCCAGCCTAACTCACTCACTCACACACATAACCTGCACGGATTGGGTTGGATTGGATTGGGCTAACGTATTAGAACAGGTTGACAGATTGTTTGTACACTCCTACGTGTGTCCAAGGTTAGTGTTTGTTGCTTAGGAAAATGGAAGACTGCTGGGTAGCATGAGTTGTTGAAATTGGTTAGGCAATGTTTGGAGGCGCATGTGAACGTGGTGGGGCCCAAATGTGGGTGATGTGTATTGCTGCCCATCACCTCAAAAACGAAAACTTTCACTACTACTACTTCACAACTTTCCTCAAAAAACTATCACCTCCACCTCTGTTTTACAATATTGATATTTCTTGACCAAAAATGATCGCCCAACATGATAAAACACAGTTAATAGCATCATATTATGGTCAGCAAACAAATCTAAGAAGATGGTGACAGAGAAACATTTTCATTTCTGTATTAAGGACACCAAGATTCGTCACCGGAAAATAGAGGTGGAGACAATGGTTATTTGAGGAAGGTTGCAGAACAGTAGCATATGAGGTTATTTTTTCTTTATCTTTTTGGTTTTATGTAATGTTAGGTCCTCATATCGTAAATTAGATCAACTTATGAGGCTGTTTTTTGTTCATCTTTTTTGTTTTATGTAATATTGCCTATCAACAATAATAGATTAGACTAACTTATGCATCAATCACTCTTCCTCCAACGTGAATTTTCAAGGATGGCAACAAGTTAAATATTAAATAAGGAGTTTGAAATTAAGGTAAGACCAGAACATCACCAACAACAGAAAAGCTTTTCGAAGCTTGCTTATCAAAGACTAAAACAAAGACAGAGAACAAAAGCTGCCTCATTTTTATTTTACTTTTTGAATATTTCAAGGTATCCGGGCCAGCTTACACAGAAGTTGCCTCATCACAGAACATATATGCCTGATAACTGTCTTTTTGAGGCAGCCAATGCCATTATTAATACCAAGAAGCTAACAAGCTTTACCATAGTATCATTGGAATGGCACTTCGTTAATGGATAGAATGACTATTCCTTTTAAATGGAGGAACCATGGTTGAATCACAGTAGGAAAGCATTCATGAATTGGTGCCTTAAAAAGAAAGAAGAACTCACCATCTTCATCAAGCAAATTTGCTTCATCTGCCTCACGTAATTCTCTTTGGATGTACAGAGCAGCTAATTTCTGGTTGCCAATTTCTTCTGTCAAAGGAAAAAGGGGAGGAGATGATGTTATTAAAGAGATTAAATAACTGAGATATTTTTCTCAGTAGGTACAGCATAACTTCCCATAACAGCTGTCTTGATCTTCAGATGACATCCTCATGCTAGATGAGTGAAATGAATGAAAATCCAAGTAAACTGAATAAATATTAAAAGATGGCCACCTGCTAAGTCTGAAATTATTGAGATTCTTCAACGCAAATTACAATGATCTTGCAAACCATACTATTTACTATACATGAATAAAAGTAAATTCTTTTTTCTAACTGATAAATCAGAAGTTTTACACCCTTTCACGTTGCATTCTACTATTTCATTTTGAATAAATCATGTAATCCAAATGAATGACTGGTCCATAGTCGAATTCCAACTTTTTGATACAAGCCCCCATACTGAAAAACAAAATAACTACCAACAAATAGCCTACCTGCAATAGTTTGCGAGAAGCTTCCTGCTGCCAGAAGCCTTGCCATGGCTGCCATCCTCCCGTTTCCAAGTGAACATACCATGGGGACTAAGATAACCTGCACACCTATGGAGTATGAGCAAATATCAGCTCATAGAAAAACAAATCCATGCGTTTAAGTGGAGTACAATAAGGGCCTGTTTGTTTAGGGGATTTGTAAGGTAGGATTGGAGATAATCTCCATGGAAATCAGATGTGTTTGGAGAGCCAATATTGTTCGGATATAATATCCGATTTAGGGCTATATCCAGGGAAATATATATTACCAGGGGGAGAGGTATTCTATATCCTCTTCGGTGAAAAATCTATTTTACCCTTGCCTACTATTTTCCTAATTGGGCGGACGCTACAAGCCCACGAGCATAGAAGGTCTTCACTCAAGTGCTTATGAATGCTTCGTGGAGGGGTGGTGGGACGCTACAGGAAGGCTCCCTCCACTGGAGAGAAATGCACACTACTGGAGAGAGAGTCATGAAGAGTTACAAATTGTAATGGAATGAGAGTCCCGTGAATAAACTATTTTGTATGAGGGCATAAATGAAAAATACACATTTTAATCTTCGATCTCTATATTAATATTCACTAGATTAAAAATAAATAAACATGATATATGGATATAAGTTTGGATTATATATCCAGATCTACATCCATTGAATTTTATATCCACTTCTATATCCGTTTGTATTTTATATCCACTATTTTATCTCCGAACAATCAAACAGACCCTAAAGAAATAAATTTCGCTACTTCAAAACTATGACATACTATGCTACAAAAATTAGAATGAGGAAGGACGCACGGATTCGAGTCACGTGAATCGGGCATCTTCAAAATAAGTGGAGGAAGGCTGTCTACCTACTTAGCTCTCCCACACCCTATTATGAGTGGAAGTCTTGTGGGCAAGGGACGACCCTTTTCTTTGCTTAACAACAAATCCAAAACAAGTTTTAACTCTTGCTTTTAATTTAATTTTATAAATAATACAATACTAAAAATTATATTAAAGATTTATTGTTTTCACAAACATATCCTACTCGTACTTGTATCCTACTTTTTTTTTCATTTTCCGTATCGGTGTGTCCTTATCGTACCGTATCGTATCGGTGTGTCCTTGTCGTACCGTATCCGTATTTGTATTAGTACTTCCTAGGCGGCTAAGCCTCATGCCATGTGACTTAAAGGCCTTACCTATACGTGCAATTAACAATTTCCAAAACCATTGTATATAAAGTCCACTAATGTTTTGTTAACTTTCGATGTGAGAGAACTTGATATGTCGACTTCAACAATTTTGTTTAATAAGCACCTCAATTACCTCAACTAATCTGCGCACTTCTTCTCCTCTAAAACCTCCAAGATTATACCGAAAGAATTCCTACTTGAGCCATTGAAACATTGATCTATGTTGTTGTTATTATTAGTTTAATTGACCAAATAATTTGCTAGAGTCCACCCCACTTGAACACCAAACGTTCTCGTATGAAACTAACTTAAGCTCGTCAAACGTGTCTAAGCTCGTCAAACACGTCTCATGTGGGACCATGCAAGCATGTCCCCAACCAGACCTACAGACTTCGCCTTTGTTGGACCCACGAAAACATGTTCCGTGCAGGACCTACATGTTTTCTTTTCTCATTTTATTCAACTTAGCCACAACATTATCATATATAATTGACCATCATCTTTAAAACATTTAACTGAATTTTTGTTCCTTCTAAAGTGGAACTATGATTGTTATAAATCATACCATAATCAATAATTTGATATAGAACCAAAGGATACGACAGGGCCTGGACCCACACCTTTTGCTATGGAGGCAGCTCATCATTCAAAATTAGTTTTTCATTGATTTATGCACAGATTTTATATATATATATATAGAAACTATTACTAAGTCTTTATGATTCAGTATGGGCTCTGGTTCTGTAGATCACCATAAGTGTGTGCTTATGGGGGTGCACGTATGCAAGAAGGAAGTTTGACATTGATGCAAATGGCTAAAACATCTTCTGCGTTATATGATTATCAATTAAATAAAAAACTATTTTATGTATCAATCCTTATATATCCTATTACTGGTGGGGTGGGGTGACAGCTAGTTTTGGTATGTTTGGAGAATGGGATTAGATATTCCAGTAGTCCTAACTATAAACGATAGATACTAGACGTTGTGTGTATCGACCCATGCAGTGATGTAGCCAACACGTTAAGTATCCCGCCTGGGGAGTACGTTCGCAAGAATGAAACTTAAAGGAATTGATGGGAGCCTACACAAGCAGTGGAGTATGTTGTTTAATTTGATGCAAAGCGAAGAACCTTACCAAAGCTTGATATGTTGTGAATCTTCTTGAAAGAGAGAGGATAATAACCTATAGAAGATGAATTTGAGTTTATTCTGATTACAACTCTTTATAGAGATATTTATAAAGAGTTATTCTAGGGTAAACTAAACACCTGAAATTGGCTCGAATCCCTCAGGCAGGGTAAGGTCTGCACAGCTCTAAATCTTTAGAACATATATTAACTCAAATTTCCTTTTCAACTTGTCGAGCTGTTGAATTTTGATCTAATACAACAATGCATGCATCACGAATATTTATTATAATTCTTTTATTACTTGTTCTCTTTCTTTCATCGAATACTATCTACTATAGTAGCAGTGCTTTTTGTTGAAATTTTTTTTTCATTTTAAGGAATTGGTTAGTCGTCCAATAACAAGTAAGATCAGTAAGAAAAGCTGATTGTATCCATTGAGAAAATATAGGTTCGTTCAAGATTTGTTTTTCAAGGGTACCAAAGGCAAGAATGACATCATTATGAACAAGAAAACTTACAGTGCATACATATGATCTTCAACAAAACAAATATTGGATCTTTCTATCAAGATTGACCAAGTGTGAGATATGGTCAAATGATACAAGTCTTGGATAAGAATCTACAGCGCACTATAACGCCCTTGTTGATGATCCTTTACTCCGACGGCATCTAGGGTTCCTCGAACGATGTGATATCCCACACCAGATTTACGTGAAAACCTATGGGATCGCTTCTATAACTGGATAACTAGCACTGAAAACCGTCTTCATATTGGATGGTTTGGTGTTTTGATTATCCCTACCTTATTAACCGCAACTTTTGTATTTATTATCACCTTCATTGCTGCTCCTCCAATAGATATTGACAGTATTCATGAGCCTGTTCCTGGATCTCTACGTTATGGAAACAATATTATCTCAGGTGCCATTCTTAATGAAATTGAAGTAGATACAACTAAGGCTAAATCTTCAATTTTTTTAATTCTAAAACTTCATATTGTAAGGCGTTTTCACTCCATAAGAAAAAACTGGAATTATATCTTGGAAATGATCGACTCAACTAAAATAAAATAATTTCCATTCGCGATTTGATTCTCATTTTGATAATTACAAATAAGTACACGTGGTCAACCTACAACTACATGGGCTCAATCCCTAGCTAGACCCAGACCACCTAGACAAGCTTCGTTTGGCTTTGATAACATCTCTAACATCCCACCCCACTTAACAGATGTGCATCGGCCCTAGGCCACATATAATTTATGCATAAAATTTGATAAATAGCTTTCTCAGGATAGTTTAATGCAACACCTCAAAGCCAATATATATAGTGCAAACGCAACCCCAGACCATGTAATAAATATGATGCTTTATTGCACCTATATGTGCAATTATCTAATTCAGAACTATTGTATATAAATTATAAAGCCATCTAACGTTATATTAACTTACGATATGGAATAGGTTGTCATGCTTGCTTGACCAACTTTGTTTAATTAGAACCTCAACCAACTTATTCACTTCACTATTTTTCAATGCTTCCATAATTGTACAATTATTACTGAAATTCCTCCTATACCATTGGAATGTTAGTCTTTCTACCTTTATATAGCAACTCGCTACTAGGATGTAACAAACACCACCTCTTGACTAGCATTAAAGATATTTGGGAGGGATCATACAATGATGGGTAAAACTAAGAATTTGCCGTGTCCCTCATTCCCGTCCAAGGAACTCATGGCTAGGTTGTACATAGAGACATTTCCATCAGCCCTATAGCCAAGGACACTTGTCATGATCGGTATAAATGTTTTAAAGACAAGAAATATACTACATGTTCGACCGATAGAACCATGAATTTGTTCAAGAAACCGTCTAGATTTGTCTCCAAAGTTAAAATGCAAGGAGGGGGAAAAAAACCCAATTTTGCCAAAAACAATTTCTGTTTCTAGTTTCATTGTTGACCGGCATGAACCATTTATTATTCAACACAACTGGACGGTCCAATTGAACGTATATAGAAGAGATCATTTAGGGCACATTTTAGCTTGCCGTATATTGAACATTGTCGATTATTGCGATCTCGATGCCTCGTGTACTCCAACCACAACTCCTCTCCATGTACATAAGCTTCTCCTTGCATTTAAGACTAGAGGTTCAAATCAGTCAAGCCTCATTTCAGTCAAACCTCATTTCATATTTATAGGAATTTTATGGCAGAGTTGGCTACCCGGGCCATGAAACTGCAGTGTGTCTTAACTACCAAGGAATCAACTATACGGTTACAATCCTAAACACACTACCAAACAAAGGCTCCAAAGTGAATAGTCTTGAAGATGTTATAACAAAAGATGTGTCCTTAAAGTATCTTTATGTGATAAGAAAGGAAGAAATTATAATCAAGTGAGCATCATGAATTGTAGCCACATTGAGTGGTTAGTTTCTTGTGTTTTATCTTGTACAATCCCCACTAGAGATCTGTAGGAGCTCTATCCTCCTTGATAAGGACTTCTTCATTATCTTTTCTTAATGTTTAATTTATTCAAGTTGTAATTTTAAGGACAACTTTATTCTAACCCTTGTGATCTTTTATTTCTTCATATGATCAACCAATTTCTTTCTTACATATTTTAGTTTTTTTTCCATTTCACAAAAATTACAAAATTTTATAAAGAAAGAAAGAAAAGAAGAAGAAGAAGAAGAAGAAGAAGACATAAATGCACCAGAACAAAACTATATACAATTTCCATTGTCTCTATGACTCGATCTCACAACTACCATGTAAGAGGAGTTCTAGAATCTAACACCAGGTATTGGGTAATTTTCTGGAGCAGGTCAAATGGCTAGGAAGTAAAAAGTAGACAAAATTTTGAGAGAACAATTAAAAAAGGCTTCAAGTCTTGATAGAAAAGCTTTCTATCCGAAGGGTTCAGCTAAGCTACTATTGAAAAGACAATAATAAAACTTAAGAAGCACGGACACTTCTACGATGGTGACGTGTCGTGTCGAACACGACACTCTCTGGATACTCTTCGGACACTTCTAAATTTGTATTCAACATTTTTTAAACGTCTCTTAATTAAGAAATTAAATCTATAATGCGAAACACTTTTTCAAAACTTGACGAACACTTCAATGGCACTTCTTGAGCTCTCCGAACACGTTCAATGTGATGAATTTCTTCATAGTAACAATATTTTGCATTCTTCATAACGCAAATTATACACATTAAATATATTACGGAACATTTATAAGAAGAAGTATAAGACTTTTTAATTTTATTAGTTATATGTTGTATATTTTTAATTACCATTAAATAAATTATTTACATATTTGACATATAATAAATATATAAAAATATAATATTTTAACGTGTCCCAAGCGTGTCGTATCACGTGTCCATGTCCATGCTACTTAGAATAAAACAATGGCCTCAGCCTTTGCTGAAAAACAATTCACAGCCTGACTTGTTTTCAAAACAGACCATGAGGCCATTAAATTTAAATAGAATAAGTCTAGAACATTGATTCCTATTTCCTAGAACCTAGGAAATATCACATACATTCTTACACTCAATTTCCTAAGACTTGACTCTCTGACTTTTTGCCCCTCTGACTCATGTATTGCTTAGACAACTATCCTTGATTTTTATTTAATTACATCTTGACTGACTCTTGACGTGCCAAGGATTCCCAGCAACAACTATTATGTTTTCTGCATCATTTTATAACACAAATTCCACCTAAATATGCGGTAGTCAACTAGTTCAAGACATAATTGGACTGTTAATTCCACATCATTGTTCTTTCTTGGCCCTACAATTTGGTAGGAGAAATGCCAGGACTATTTCCTTTATCGGATCTGATAAAGCATTTAATTGTGGAGAAGCCTATGAAACCTGAGAAATGTTTGTAGTTATTAGCTCAATAATTGTTCACCTAAATCAATGTCTTACACTTCATAAACATGTATTCACCGTTGTAAGCTAAGAAATCACCAGTTGTTAGCTTGCAAAGGACAAGGGCTGCGAACAAACCGAGGTATTAACAAACAACTCAAGCTCGACTTACTTTTTGTCTTGTTCAAGCTCATTTAATAAGTTGCTGAATGAACCAAACTTGAGTCCAATTTACAAGCTCAAATAACAAAGGAGCCCGGGCCTTGGGTTCGGATAGTCCCCAACTCAGATTGATGTACGCATGAACAAAAGAAAATGGCTTGCTGGTAATATATGCGCCCCCAAGGACATTTATTACATTTCGAATTTATCCTGGGTAAAGGTATTTTCGTCAGAAAATTGACACGTACGGTAGAATCAAACACTAAACATGTAAAATTTACATTCGAAACGTATGTTAAATGTCTTGTCAATATTCCAACTTTTATATTTGGAATCCCAACAATAATAAAATGTTGAAAGGTAGATATATGTACAATCACATGTTAATCGAGCCGAGCTTCATGTGACCCCATGGACCAACCTGCACACTAAGCTTGAGCTACTCCTAAGTTCAACTCGAGCTTAAGCCTAGTTCAAACACCCTTAATTTGAATCAAGGCTACCTCAAACAAGCCAATACTCAACTCAGCTCAGCCGGCGTAAACAAATGGACGGACAAGGTCAGACTGATTCTAACTTTAGCAAGGTTAGTCAATTCTTTGACTAACTCTGCAACAGGGAATACTACCATGATCCATGACTCTGCTACTTCTAATACTTGAACTGTACTTGCTCCTGCAAAAGGATTAGCTCAAAGGAAAGCACTCAGTTCGAGGAAGGATCACCCACAAGTCACAACCCCAAAATAGGCAGGTTTGAAGTTCAAGTCCCAGCACAAAACAGAAAAAGAAAAATAAAAACAAGCAGCAACGCTAGCACAGCAGTGGATTTCAACAATGCAGTTGTAGGTACGCCAAACACAGACAAACAATTATTTCTATCATATATAAGGAAAACGTTAATGACCATATAAAAGAGTGCAAAGCACTCACATGTGATATTAGAACCTTGATCAATTCAGCAGTATCACACAAAGAAAACCAAAAAATAATAAGGAAGAAACAGTATTCAACTTGATAACATCCTAAAGCCTTACCTATGTACTTTGTTGTAAGACTATGTATGAGGATCCATCAATGTCTATGTATGTGATAGTCAACAAAACTGTCATTTTCCAACAAGCAATGCTGTTGCCTCCAAGAAACTACAACATTAATAAATAAATAAAAAAATATGTTACTCGCCGCAATGATCATATAAATTTTGACAGCTAGTGTCAAGAACATGTATATATTCCTTCACAATATTACAAGAGGAACAGCTAAGCAAGCACAACTCTGCTAGCATTCCAGGGGAATTTTTGTTGATGATTTCAATTCCTTCCAGTGCAATTACAAAATTCTAGTGCAATGACCTTAATAAAGATCAAAATTCCAAAGCAGAAACATATTGATGGCAGAGTTTAAGAACTAGCCCAAACATCAAATAGAACAGGTTTCCTTTTCTAGCCTTTTCTCTCTCAACATTATATGCGCTCAATAATTTTCTCCAACTTCATTGCCTCGGTAAATATTTATATAGAATCTCTGTCAGGTTTCTCCTTTTCCTTGCCAGTAAAATTGGGGCAAACACATATTTGATCATAAGGGGAAAAAATCTTTTTTGTTGATTTTTTTTTCCTTTCTGCTAATTAAGATGTGCCTATAGAAGTGAAGGTTACACACATTCTTTGAAATTATTTATATAAATATCCAAGGGTAATAACTAATTAAAACCCCAGATTGAGGCCAAAATCAGATGAAAAAGCCACTTAAATTAGAAATAAGGGTTCACGAAGTTAACATCATCAGCATTTCATGTGAACAACTAATTTCGTACACGCGCAAACTTTCTTCCCATTTTTTGTTTCTTTTGGTTGAACGCACACTCAATTTCAACTCCACTTTAAGGAACACTCAACGGACGAATCCAATTCAAAACAAAAAGGAAACCGAAACGATGTAATCGCTTCATAATGTAACGTGAATGAGAACAAATACATCCCAACATACACACAGGTATAATACCTATAAAAAAATTTAGCAAAAGAACATAGATATATTCATTCATATTAACGTATAATACCTACGACTGAAATCAAGTTTTATGCTAATCAATTAATTTCATGTATACATTACCCGATCTCTACCACAAGAGAACGAGCAAACACCGACTCAATTGAGCGAAAACACATCAAAATTAGGGAAAATATAAGCGAATCTAGCGTCGACGATCTCAGATGAACGCGCGATGAGCTTCAAATGAAGGAGAGAGGGAGAAGCGTGACAATGGCCGAAGCACGAACCCTAGAGAGAGAGACGTTTCTCTCTCTAGAGTTTAAATGCTCTTCTCCTCTCTTTTCTCCTCTTTTGAGAGAGAGAGATGGTGGCAGGGGAAGGGAGCAACGAGAAGGGATTTTCAGGAATGGACTTTGTCTGAGATTGTTATATTTATTTATTTGTTTATGCACCTGCTCGAGCTTCACACGTGGTGTGCTATAAACATATTAAAATAAACATTTTAATATTCGTGTTTAACAAAATAAATTTTTCCAATTGTGACCCGTTTGGCATAATTATTTACTTTGTTTATTTTTTATTGACTTTTTTTAGTATCTTTATTATATTTTTTTACAACTCTTATGGGGATGGATCGAGAAAGTACAAATTTTAATCAAAATATAAAATTAACTTACAAAAGACCTAAAAAAATTAACAAGTCAATTTTTATATTACTTATTGTTGTCTTTAGTAATTTTTTTATCTTTTAATCAAAAATTTTACTTTTTTTTATTAATCTCATCAAGACGATTCAAAAAAATTAAAATAAAAAACCAAAAAAATACTTTTATGAAATTTAACCCAAATAAATCTTGTATATTGACTGATGCTATATTGTATAAAAAAAATATAAAGTAAATTACGCTGATCTCTCATGAGGTTTCTGATAAAAAAATATACACTTCCGTAGTTTTTAAAATGACACTAATCTTCCTTCTGATTTAATTTTTACATTAAAAACATCCGACCATTAAATTTTCTGTGTGTATTGTGTGTGCGTGTGTGTGTGTATATATATATATATATATATAATTATTCTGATTTAATTTGTACATCAAAAACATCCAACCATTAAATTTTTTGTTATTTTTAACGACCAAGTTAATTATAT
>JAOTRH010022161.1:0-21985 GCA_034768845.1 Heliamphora exappendiculata | reverse complement strand
GTGGGACCCGAATTGTGAAATTGATTGGATTTTTGATAAATTATTACTTGTATTGACTTGTTGATAAGTTAAATCCTTGAATCTTGGAAATGGGTGGGAGGCGTGTGTGTTGAGAATTTGTGAATAAATTTCATGAATTGTTGGATGTGTGTAAAGCCATGAGATTTGAAAATTGATTGCATTATATTGATTCAAATATAAGAATAATAATAATATTTGAATTGTTGGTAATGAAAACCTTAATGGTGTTGGGTTTGGCGAAAGGAATTAGGTTAACGGTTGGATTCGCGTTGGTTTAATTGTGAATGATTTATTTAAGGTACCATATGAAGGATTTGATAATTAAGGTTGGGCTCGAGTAGTTCCTCGGTAAAAGATCGAAACCTTATGCAATATAAGGTAGGCTCTTCCTTCAGGTTAATTCCTTGTAAAAGCGTGCTCTTGGGCGGCCCATCCATCGATGTTTTCGAGAGAAACCAAAAATGTGTGCTCTCTGTGTCGGACTATAGAATGGGTATTTATTCATTGAGTTTCGTATGGTCCGGTGATGATAAATACGCCTTGGTCTATAGGCGTCATCTGGCTTTCGTACTTAATTAAAACAACGAATGAAATCGGGTTGGTGAATCACATGATGTAAATGATGAATGAGAGCTTGAAAAACCTTGATAACAGTTGTATTGTGAGAAATGAATTGAATTGAGAAGTCATAGTAACCATGACGGATTTGAAATGACGAGATTAATGAGTTAACTATTGCATGTGTTGGTTTTGGGTAATAAAAGAAAATCGGTTATGTGGATGAAAATTTATTAGAAAAGCGGAGTTGATTTTAGGTTTAAACATATTGTGTATTCACATGATCATTCTACATGACATACATATGTTCATATTTAGTCTATTTCCTACGAGACTCGGCTTATGTTGTTTAACATATTTCATGTGTTAATAAAAAGAAGGTGTTTAATTGAGGAGCTTGGCCTCAAGACCGTGTTTGAGCTTTTTGGATATAATTACTTACGTATAGAAAGGTCTTTCGAGAAATGTAAATATTATAGATGTAATTCTTTTGAAACAATAATTGGATATTTTGGTTTCTTGAAAACCATTTTGTAAGGCCTTAAGGCCACGCGTACTCATAAATTGTATGCATGCGAGGTTATCGGACATTTTGTTGGGTTCATCTTCTTTTATGCAAATATTCTACGTATGGAATCGTTAGGTTGTTAGCGTTTAGAGTTGGGTGGAAATGTTCTCTTTATCTTTCCTTTTGTGGTTTGTAAGTGGATCCCTCGGGAAGGTGGGTTTGGAGGTAGGGTTGAAGTGTGGGAAGTTGGTGTGAGAAAACTTGGTTTGAAAAAGAGTCCAGCGTTGAACCGATCGATTGGTCTATCGAGCAGTCTTACACTGCTCTCGGTTGTTGCAGCATGTTGAAGACTGATTGATCGGTCTTGAGCCCAATCGAGCGATCTGCCTACTTGAGCACTTTTTCACCGCTTTTGGTTCACAAAATCTTTTCTTGAAGGGCTTGGCTCATTCTTTAAAATGGTTTATTAAACGAGATTTCGTGGTGGTTTGAGCCATAAAACTCTTTTCATGAAAACTTCTGGTGTTTTTGGGGTTTGTCGGGGTTGATCATGTGCCTCGGAGTTGAGGGCGTGACAGATTGGTATCAGAGCTCTAGGTTTGAATACCTAAGAGTCGTGGGAGTGGTTGATCCATTACGGGAGAGCTTGCATTGATGTATGACATTCCTGTATTGGTGTGTTTGCATGAGATATCTTGAACATAACTTAACATTTGTGTGCTATGTGGTATTTGGGTATGGAGGTTGGACTTTTAGGACGACGCATTTTACCTTTGGGCGATTGGTCGACTAGTTTTGGGTTTGAGTTAGAAAGGCGTTTGGCCGTTATCCGTTCTAACCAGAAATCCAAATGAGTTACCCGGACTGACGTGTCATTCAAATTAGTTCTCCTCGTTATGTGTTGCATAAGGTGTATTAGCACGATAATACGTGCTATGTGGTATCTTATTGAGGGACGGTGTTGTCCATGAAAGATAAGTGGGTTTAGACCTTGTTGTTGATATCTTCTTTTCGTTCTTTTCTTATATAGTGTGAGGTTATCGAGACTAGGTAGAGGCCGGGGTCGGGGTCACAGTCGAGCTCACACATGTGCTCAGGTCCCAAAGAAAGGGGATGTGCATTCCCTGCAATAGAAAGTGGGCAGAATAGATGTGATCCAGGAGATGCTCACGACCATGAGAACATTAGCCGAGATGGCTAGGGAAGGAGCAAGAGCTCCCGAGCCAAGGGCTACTGTTGCTATGAAACAGTTTCAGCGATTGGATCTTCTCACCATTTTTGGGGAGCCAGATCCTAAGATGGCTACTGTGTGGTTAGAGATAACCACGACAATCTTTGATACCTTGGAGATCATGGAGGATGAGCTAAGGGTGAAGTTGGACGCATTCTAACATCAGGAGGACGTTCGAGAATGGTGGAAGCTTGCCAAAACGATTGGAGATGGCACGTGGACCACTTTTACTAGGGTCTTTTTGGAGAAGTACTTTTCAGGGTCGTCGAGAGATACGTATCAGGAGGAGTTTCTCTCCCTTATTCAGAGGAATCTTACTGTGGTCCAATATGAGGCCAAGTTCGCGAATATGTCGTGCTTTGCACCCAAGATGGTGGCAACAGAGGAGTTGCGCACCAAACAATTTGAAAGGGGTCTTCCGCCCTAAATTAAGGATAGGATTGCAGTGTTGGGGTTTCGAGTCCACACCGAGATCGTGGAGGCCGCTATCCGAGTGGAGAATGAAATGGCGGAGAGCCGCAAGATTGGGGAGAACAAGTCACATCAAGGAGGTTCTGGTGCTCAGTCTGAGGGGCTTCAGGTTAAGAGACAGAAATTAGGGGGATCGAATTCGTATCCCATGGGATCTCAGCCGCAGCTATGGTCAGCACCCGCACCATCTATGGGTTCATCGGGGTGTTTTGAGTGCCGAAAGATAGTATGTTACACGTGCAAACAGTCGGGGCATCGTGCTAGGAATTGTCAACTGAGAGGACATTAGTAGAAGAATCAGACTCAAGGGAGGGCCCCATTTTGTTGTTTTCAGTGTGGTCAAACATGCCACATTCGTCGAGACTGCCCACAGGGAAGGAATACGCAGAGTGCTCCAACATCTTAACCAGGATAGGCATCGTAGGGACGACACGACTACGGGCCTTCATAGAAGTAGTCGGGAATGCAGTCAGCTAGGAGAGCAAGAGGGGCTACCTCAGCCCAATCAGTGAGGTAGCCGTGGACTAGGTGGAACAATGGACAGAACCAGGGATGCGCGTATGCCCTCGTGGAGCCCAGCTCTTCAATGGCACCTGCCATGCTAGATGTCGCAGCTAGCTCGTTGATCATTCGAGGTACCTTCTTAGTGTACAATTCTTAGGCCAGTGTTCTTGTAGACACTGGAGCATCGCATTCATTTATCTCATCCGCATTTGCATTTGCATTAGGGCTAGAGATGCCGTTATTGAGGTTGCCGTGTTGAGACATGTGTGTAGAGCCTGTAAGATGGAGGTCACCGACCGCCATCTAGTATTCAAGTTCGTTTTACTCGATATGGCCCCGTTTGATATCATCTTAGGGTTGGATTGGTTGATTAGCTTTTGCACCTTTATCAATTGCGACCGACTCCGAGTGTTTGTCTGCACGTCGAGTGGAGATTCTTTTTATTTTGTGAGCAATCAGGATGACGGTTTTGTGCTTAAACCTCTTTGTTCACACGATCGAGGCCGCCTTAGCCTCATTTTCTCATCCTTATCTATGAATGAGACTGGTTCTATTCACGAGGAGCTTCCACCGACGGTTTGTGAGTTCCTGGACGTTTTCCCAAACGATTTGTTTGAGCTTCCGCCATAGCAAAAAGTTGAGTTTTCCATTTACCTCATTTCGGGGATCGCCCCCATTTCTATGCCTTCGTATCATTTTGCACTGGGTGAGTTGCTAGAGTTGAAGGTACAGGTCCAGGAGTTGTTGGATAAAGGTTTTATCCACCCTAGTGTGTCTCCCTGGGGAGCTCCGATGTTGTTTACAAAGAAGAAGGATGGATCCTTACGCCTTTGTATCGACTACAGCAAGTTAAACCATGTGACTGTTAAGAACAAGTACCCTATGCACCATATCGATGAGGAGGATTAGGCTTCCATCAATTGAGGGTCAAGGAGGAGGATATCCCAAAGATGGGTTTTCACACCCGATATGGGCACTTTGAGTTTCTAGTCATGCTATTAGGACTGACTAATGCATCGGTGACATTCATGAACCTTATAAATTACATCTTTCACTTGTACCTCGATAGGTTTATGGTAGTGTTTGTGGATGACATCCTTATTTATTCACCATCTAAGGAACAGCATGAGGAGCACCTTCGAATTGCTTTGCAGATGTTGCGAGAGCATCAGTTATATGTAAAATATGATAAGTGTGAGTTATGGTTGCCCAAGGTGAAGTTTTTGGGGCATGTGGGGTCGGGAGATGAAGTGGCGGTGGACTCCTCCAAGATAAAAGCAGTGATGAGTTGGGAGAGGCCGAAGAACATGTTTGAGATTCAGAGTTTATTGGGCTTGGCGGGTTACTATTGACGATTTGTGAGAGACTTCTCTAGACTTGTAGCACCTATGACACGCCTTACGTGGAAGGGAGCCAAGTTCGTTTGGATCGACGGTTGTGAGTTTTCCTTCCAAACCTTGAAGAAGAAACGAACCAGTGCACCTATTCTGATCATACCCGAGAGAGGACTTGGCTATGCGGTGTATTGTGATGCGTCACATGAGGGGCTAGATTGCGTGTTGATGCAGGAAGGTAACGTGGTTGCCTATGGGTCAAGATAATTGAAGACTCATGAGAAGAACTATCCTACACATGACTTGGAGCTGCCGGCAGTAGTCTTTGTGCTAAAGACCTGGAGGCATTATCCGTATGGAGAACGCTTTGAAGTGTTCTCGGACCATAAGAGTTTGAAGTACCTATTTTCACAGGACTTGAATTTACATTGGAGGAGGTGGATGAAGTTTTTGGGAGAATATGATTTTAATTTGCAGTATCATTCGGGCAAGGCCAACGTGGTGACCGATGCTCTCAGTTGAAAGTCTTTGAGTTCGTTACAGCACATTTCCATAAGAGAGTTGAGCATGGTTGGGGAGATTGGTGAGTACGATCTACGCCTTGGTAAGTATGGTGATTGTGCTACGTTGTTCACAGTGGTGTCTCAACCCACCCTCATCCAGCGTGTTATGGAGGCTTAGAGGAAGGACGCAAAAAGTTTAATGCTCAGAGATCGAGTTTGAGGTTTGCAGGGAGGATCTTTGTGCTGGAGTCGTGTCGTGACAACATGCTTCGTGAGTTTCATCACTCTTGCCTTACAGTGCATCCGGGTGGTACCAAGATGTATCATGGCATACGTAAACGGTTTGGTGGCAGGGTATGAAGAAGGACGTTGCTCTTTTTGTTTCACATTGCCTTACTTGCCAGCAAGTAAAGGCCAAGCATTAGAGGTTGGCGGGTATGTTGCTGCCATTACCGGTGTCTGAGTAAAAATGAGAGAATATTACCATGGACTTCATATCAGGACTTCCTAAGTCGCCAAATAAGCATGATGCTATTTAGGTTATGGTGGACAGATTGACCAAGTTCGCGCACTTCCTTCCTATCTGCATGATAAATTTCGTTGATAAGCTTCATAAGCTTTATGTGAGTAAGATTGTCAGACTCCATAGGGTACCAGTTTCTATCATCTTAGACTGAGATCCCCGCTTCACTTTACGCTTTTGACAGAGTTTACAGTCAGCCATGGGGACGAATCTACTTCTCAGTACTGCTTTTCACCCTCAAACAGATGGCCAATCAGAGCGCACCATTTAGATACTCGAGGACATGTTGAGAGTGTGTGTTCTAGACTTTTGTGGGTCATGAAAAGACCATTTTCCATTGGTGGAGTTCGCCTACAATAACAATTACCAGTCAAGCATAAAGATAGCACCTTATGAGGCATTGTATGGTAGACCTTGTAGGTCACTCGTTTGTTTGGCCGACGTTAGGGAGACGGCAGTGTTGGGGCCTAAGCTTGTACGTGAGACCATAGAGAAGGTCATCGCAATTCGTAAACGTTTACTGACCGCACATACTCGACATAAGTGCTATGCAGATAAGAGCAGGAGACCGTTGGCGTTTGAAGTGAAAGAGCATGTATTATTGAAGGTCTCGCCAAGAAAGGGTTTGATGAGATTTGGGGAGAGTGGGAAGCTATCGCCGCATTTTATCGGGTCGTTTGAGATCCTTGATAAGATTGAAGAGGCGGTCTATCGCCTTGCTTTGCCATCGCAGTTAGCATCCATGCATAACTTTTTCTATGTATCTATGTTACGCAAGTATGAGCTAAGCCCATCTCATATCTTAGATTGGGAGGAGTTGAGAGTAGAGAACGACATCACCTACAAGGAGAGATCAATGAAGATTCTTGACAACAAAGAACAAGTCATGCAAGGAAAGACTATTGCTTATGTGAAAGTTTTGTGGCTTCACCACGGCGCTGAAGAAGTCACGTGGGAACGAGAGTCAGAAGTTTGTGAAAAGTATCCCAAGTTATTTGGTTCTTGATGTATGTCTAATTTTGGGAACGAAATTTCATATGATGGGGAGGTTGTAGGGACCCGATCCCTTTTTAATTTGAAACATTTGATTAAATCTTGTGAAGTAACGTTTAATTACGATAAGGAATTAAAATTTGATCACGAGTATGATTGTGAATGATAATTATATGGTTGTTTATGCGTGAAAGTAATTATTATGGTTGATTGAATGAGTCTTGAGGCATTGGAATAAAATTTGAAAACTATATGTTCCCTTTTCTCAGAGTACCTTCCACCGGGGGACCAATCGATCGGACCGATCGATCGGTCTGTGACATAAAACAACTTTAAGTTCGGGATTTGGGTATATTCTCTCATTTCCTCTCTCTCTCTCTCTCTAGAACGAACAGTGAAATCGTAGGTTTGGTTTGGTGGCCCTTTTGAGCATTCCTTGCTTTTTAAGAGTGAATTTCTTGACATCCTCCCATTGGAACACCGTTTGAAGAGTTAGATTGATCATTGGGAGTTTGGGTTTCATCTGTCGAAGGAGATTTTCTTGGTTAGAGGCTTATTCTTTGTGATTCAATCACCCAAGACGTAGGATTTATAACTATTTATGAAAACTTGTTTGATATGAGTTGTATCTTTGAGATTCTATATGAATATGTGGAAAATTTTGTGTTTTGAAACCCTATATTAGGGTTTGAAGCTAGAACATGTTAAATCTTGTGATTTTGGGTAACTTGTGGTGTTTTTGTCACGCCCCAAACACCAGTGTCACGTGAAAGCCTAACAAAACACCTACTTGAGAAAATAAAATTTGCAGTTGGAATACCACCAACTATAAAATATTACAATATTTGGATAAAGATCCCTATAGCTTATCTCTCATAAATAGAAAGCATGCAAACTCATACATAAATAAATATATCGCCGAAAGACGTACAAAACCAGCCTTCTGAAACAAGCATCACATGTATAAATACATGTCCAAAACAGAAAAACTACTGCAAGCTCCCCATCACCACAAGCCTCTAGGACAACTCCACACGGTCACCTGAAAATATTTTTACAGTAAAATACCACATCGTGAGCCAATGCCCAATAGGAGAAGACAATAAAGCTGTAAAGGTGCTATGCAATTATACACACACACATAGGCTCAACCACAAGAGCTAAAAAGATTTTTCTCACAAAACCACAGATTTTCCACCAAGCCAACACGGGCCTCAAAACAGTTTTATCTCATAAAACTCACATTTTTCATCCTTCAAACCATGCATATGATCTTGACAGATATCATGCCACAGTTGAGGAAAAGCTGTAATAAAACAGTAATGAAAACATGATCCTTGTTCGCCCGGATCATACAACCGGAATCAAAATATTAATTTTTCACTCAGAACACACAACCGAGGAAAATACAGTAAAATGAGATCCTATGTACCGACTATGCCACACCGACAAAGGTAACAACTATAGACTCTCGTCCATTACCGTAGGCCCACAGGCTTGATAATGAAAAATTCTATACGGAGTCACGACAACGTAACTATTTAATTTACGGGTCAAACCCGAGGGTCCAGAGCACCCACCAACCACTTAATTTATGGGATCCAACCCGAAGGTATAGAGCACCTACTGCTTAATTTATGGGACCTGAGCCTAAGGGTACAAAGCACCAAATCACTCAATTTACAGGGACTAACCCGAATGTACAGATCACTTACGCTGCGCACGTTTTCGGACTTACACCGAGTAGTAATGGAAGCCCAACTCAACCGAACCTACTATCACGGTACATCTCTAGATAACATTTAAGAAAAACCCATAAAATAGTTTTACATTGCATGTATATAAAAGGGATCCCATCCATCAACATGGAGATCTACAAGCATGTAATAACATATGTTTAGTAAAACTGAGACTCAACCCCAAGAATTAGCTCCAAACCTCCACAATCATGTTTTTCATGAAACACCTCATTTTCAAAGCTCCTTTTGAAAACCATGGATCTCAACATATCCGAGTCAAGTATAAAATCGAGAAAAGGCGTAAAACCCACTTTAACCCATAAATCAAGATTTAAAACCTGTAAACAGCATTTCATGCATTTCTACCCGGTGAAAGCAAGTATAATTACATATATCACCCTTTTAACAGCAGTAGGTCTAGAATCCTACCTCAAAGAGCTAAAAGCTCGACGCCTCAAAATCCAACCTCGTCGGAATGAGAATCCGTCCAGATGGATGTGAAGCCCACGTCGTCGACAACAAGGATCTGCTGTCTAACCACGAAAAACTAAGCCCCGGGCCTCCCGAAAGCTAGAGAGAAGGTAGAGAAAAGGTGGAGAGAAAGAGATTTGCTTGAAAATAGATATTTTGAGCCTCAAAAGATATTTATAACCTTCTATAGAAATTTGCGCCCAGGACCCACTGCTCGAGCGAGGTCCCCACCGCTCGAACGAACCCCTTGCCGACATAGGCCCTGCCACACCACCGCTCGAGCGCCCAAGAATCGCTCGAGCGGACCCCACTCCGAGCCACACTTTGCCACTACCCCGCTTGAGCGCACACCCACTGCTCGAGCGGTCACATCTTGGACCAACACTCTGCCACTAGCCCGCTCGAGCGAGCTACCCACCGCTCAAGCGGTCATCGCTAGGAGAGAAAATTGAAAAAGGGTCAAAGCCAAACCCCCTCGCATGCATAACATGTATAACCCTTTACAAAACATGATGTTCTACAACGGAAACATAATCCATGCAGCACAGATATACATATATGGAAAGAAACACATCGACATATATAAAGATCTCAAAAAGATACGGGTATGGGTTTCACAACTCTCCCCCCTTAAAGAATTTCGCCCCCAAAATTCACAACAAGGTCATAAGGTAAATAGGTCTGGATATCTAGCATGCATCCCAAACTCAAGCTCCAATGTCTCTTTTTTAACCCCGCGATGAAGCCACAAAATCTTGACATAAGCAATTGTCCTTCCCCATAACACCTGCTCCTTTGTATCAAGAATCCTCACTGGACGCTCCTCATAGGTGGCATCCTCATCAGCCCACAGCTCAGTCCAATCTAACACATGAGAAGGATCAGGCTCGTACCTTCGAAGCATAGAAACGTGGAACACGTTATGCACAGATGCCAACTGAGGTGGCAAAGCTAAACGAAAGGCAACCTCTCCAACTCTTTCCAGGATCTCAAACGGTCCAATGAAACGCGACGATATCTTCCCGCTACGACCAAACCTCATCAAACCTCTACGTGGCGAGACCTTTAGAAACACGTGATCTCCCACAAAAAACTCCAACGGTCTTCTCCTCTGAGCTGCATAACTCTTCTGACGGCTCTGAGCTGTCAAAAGACGTTGACATATCACTACAATCTTCTCTGTTGTCTCTCGCACCATGTCGGGTCCTAAGACTGTAGTCTCCCCCACATCAGTCCAACATGCTGGTGATCTACACGGTCTACCATATAACGCCTCATACGGTGCCATCCCAATACTGGACTGATAGCTATTATTGTATGCAAACTTTGCCAATGGTAGATGATCCTCCCAAGAGCTTCTGAAGTCTAGAACACAATCCCTTAGCATATCCTCCAGAATCTGTATAGTCCTTTCAGACTGACCATCCGTCTCGGGGTGAAAAGCAGTACTGAACATCAAATTTGTCCCCAAAGCCTCATGAAGACTCCGCCAAAAGCGTGATGTGAAGCGCGGGTCTCTGTCAGAAACAATAGACACTGGCACTCCATGCAACCGGACTATCTCTCTGACATACAACTGACTCAGTCTCCCCACTGCATCCTTCACGTGGATGGAGAGAAAGTGTGCAAACTTCACCAACCTATCGACCACAACCCACACGGCGTCGTGTCCCCTAGGTGAGTGAGGAAGTCCTGACACAAAATCCATCGTGACGTTCTCCCACTTCCATTCAGACACTGGTAATGGTTGTAACAATCAGCCCAGCTTCTAGTGCTCCGTCTTTACCTCCTGACAAGTAAGGCATCGACAAACAAACTGAAGCACGTCCTTCTTCATTTCTGTCCAATAAAACTGACGACGTAAGTCATGGTACATCTTCGTGCCTCCTGGATGCACAGCAAGGAGAGAATGATGACACTCACGTAGTATGTCCGCACGACATAACTCTGGTACAAACAACCTCCCTGCAAATCTTAGACTCAGATCTAATCCCACAACCCATCCTGCTGTATCCTCTCCACTAGCAACACGGTCTCAGATCATCTGAGCCTCCTAGTCCGTCTATTGGAGCTCTAGCACACGTGTTATCAATGCTGGTCGAGTAACTACTGAAAATAAGGTAGCGCCCGTCACTGTCTCTCCAAGACACAAATCAAACTCCCCAACATCTCTAAGCATATCCCACTCACGTATAGCTACACAAGCTAACGACCCGTGAGGTCTCCTACTAAGAGCGTCAGCCACCACATTGGCCTTCCCTAGATGATACTGCAAGTCAAAGTCGTAATCCTCCAACAACTCCATCCACCGCCATTGGCGCAAATTCAGGTCCTTCTGCGAAAACAAGTATTTTAAGCTCTTGTGATCGGAGAAAACCTCGCAATGCTCCCCATAAAGATAGTGACGTCATGTCTTTAAGGCAAAGACCACGGCTGCCAACTCCATATCGTGTGTCGGGTAGTTCTTCTCATGCGTCTTCAATTGTTGAGAACCATAGGCTACAACCTTCCTTCCTACATCAGGGCACTGCCCAAACCGTCATGTGAAGCGTCACAATATACCGTATACCCCAAGCCTCGCTCTGGGATGATCAGCACAGGCGCGCTCGTTAACCTTGTCTTCAGTTCCTGGAATGCTGACTCACAGGACTCACTCCAAACAAACACAACCCCCTTTCGTGTCAGACGTGTCATCGGTGCAGCAAGTCTCGCAAAATTCTTCACAAACCGCCGATAGTATCTTGCTAATCCTAGAAAATTGCTGATCTCAAAGGCGTTCTTCGGTCGTTCCCAACCTGTCACAGCTCACAGCATCTGTCTTTGATGAATCCACTGATACCTTGTCTGACGACACCACGTGTCCCCAAAACCTTACCTCGGACATCCATAACTCACACTTCTCAAACTTCGCATACAAGCGATGCTCTCTCAAAATCTGTAACACGATCCGCAGGTGATCCTTGTGTGCCTCTCTAGTGGGTGAGTATATCAGAATATCATCCACGAACACTACTACAAAACTGTCCAAATACTTATGGAAGATCCGGTTCATTAAACTCATGAATGTGGCTGGCGCGTTCGTCAAACCAAACGGCATGACCAGAAACTCGTAGTGACCATAACAAGTTCGAAAAGCAGTCTTTGCTATATCCTCGTCCCTAATCCTCAACTGATGGTACCCCGATCTCAAGTCAATCTTCGAGAAACAGCTCGAACCCTTTAGTTGATCAAACAAATCATCTATCCTCGGCATCGGATACTTATTCTTCACTGTTACTTGATTCAGTTTCTTGTAGTCGATACACAAACGTAAAAATCCATCTTTCTTCTTTGCAAAGAGAGCAGGAGCTCCCCACGGCGAAGTACTCAGATGTATAAACCCCTTGTCTAGTAACTCCTGAAGCTGTACCTTGAGTTCACGTAACTCAGCGGGTGCAAAATGATAGGATGGTATGGATATGGGAGTAGCTCCGGGAATTCGATCAATGGAGAACTCTACCTCACGGTTCGGTGGCAACTCAAACAGAACTTAAGGGAAGACTTTTGGATAGTCGCAGACCACCGGAGGCAACTCCCGCCGAACTCTAATTACTTCATCCAACATGAGAGCTAAAAAGAGAAAACCCAGGTTGCCCTGGTTCTGTATAACACCTGGTATAGTCACCAAGCCCTCATCCCGGTCTCCCGCAAAGCTAAAACAATCTCCCACCGAGGCACAAATCGTTACCCTCCGTCGATCGCAATCGATAAAGGCACGATAGGTGGTCAGCCAATCCAAAATAGGAAAACTACTGCAAGCTCTCCATCACCACAAGCCTCTAAGACAACTCCACATGGTCACCTGAAAATGTTTTTACAGTAAAATCCCACACCGTGAGCCAAAGCCCAATAGGAGAAGATAATAAAGCTGTAAAGCAGGCTATGCAATTATACACACACACATAGGCTCAACCACATAAGCAAAAAAGATTTTCCTCACAAAACCACAGATTTTCCACCAAGCCAACACGGGCCGCAAAACAATTTTATCTTATAAAACTCACATTTTTCATCCTTCAAACCATGCATATCATCCTGATAGATATCATGCCACAGTTAAGGAAAAATTGCAATAAAACAGTAATCAAAGCATGATCCTTGTTCGCCCAGATCATACAACCGAAATCAAAATATTAATTTCCCATTCGGAGCACACAACCGAGGAAAACACAGTAAAATGAGATCCTATGTACCGACTATGCCACACCGACAAAGGTAACAACTATAGATTTTTGTCCATTACCGTAGGCGCACAGGCTTGATAATGACAAGTTCTATACGGAGTCACGATAACGTAACTATTCAATTTACTGGTCAAGCCCGAGGGTCCAGAGCACCCACCAACCACTCAATTTACGGGATCCAACCCGAATGTACAGAGCAGCTACTGCTTAATTTATGGGACCTGAGCCCAAGAGTACAAAGCACCCAATCACTCAATTTACGGGAACTAACCCGAAGGTACAGAGCACCTACGCTGCGCACATTTCTGAACTTACACCGAGAAGCAATGGAAGCCCAACTCAACCGAGCCCACTGTCACGGTACATCTCTGGATAACATTTAAGAAAAACCCGTAAAATAGTTTTACATCGCATGTATATAAAAGGGATCTCATCCATCAACATAGAGATCTACAAGCATGTAACAACATATGTTTAGTAAAACTGAGACTCAACCCCAAGGATTAGCTCCAAACCTCCACAATCATGTTTTTCATAAAACACCTCGTTTTCAAAGCTCCTTTTGAAAACCATGGATCTCAACACATTCGAGTCAAGTATAAAATTGAGAAAATGCATAAAACCCACTTTTACCCATAAATCAAGGTTTAAAACCTGTAAACAGCATTTCATGCATTTCTACCAGGTGAAAGCAAGTATAATTACATATATCACCCTTTTAACAGCAGTAGGTCTAGAATCCTACCTCAAAAAGCTAAATGCTCGATGCCTCAAAATCTAACCTCGTCGGAACGAGAATTCGTCCAAATAGATGTGAAGCCCACGTCGTTGACAACAAGGATCTGCTGTCCAACCATGAAAAACTAAATCCCGGGCCTCCCGAAAGCTAGAGAGAAGGTAGAGAAAAGTGTAAAGAAAGAGATTTTCTTGAAAATAGATATTTTGAGCCTCAAAAGATATTTATAACCTTCTATAGAAATTCGCACCCAGGACCCACCACTCGAGCGAGGTCCCCACCGCTCGAGCGCCCAAGAACCGCTCGAGCGGAGCCCACTTCGAGCCACGCTCTGCCACTACCCCGCTCGAGCGCACACCCACCGCTCGACCGGTCACATCTCAGAACAACACTCTGCCACCAGCCCGCTTGAGCGAGCTACCCACTGCTCGAGCGATCATCGCTGGGAGAGAAAACTGAAAAAAGGTCAAAGCCAAACCCCCTCGCATGCATAACATGTATAACCCTATACAAAACATGATGTTCTACAACGAAAACATAGTGCATGCAACACAGAGATACATATATGGAAAGAAACACATCGACATATATAAATATCTCAAAAAGAGACGGGTTCGGGTCTCACAGTTTTGATCTTGGTAATAACATGTGAAAATTTTATACTTGTATTTTGAAAAGTTAGGGTTTGGCGATTTTCAAAATCATGGAGATTTGGGGGGTTTTAGGTTGTAGGACCCGAATTGTGAAATTGATTGATTTTTTTACAAATTGGGACTTGTATTAACTCGTTGATAAGTTAAATTCTTGAATCTTGGAAATGAGCAGGAGGCACGCGTGTGTGTGTGTGTGTGTGTGTTTTGAGAATTTGTGAATAAATTTCATGAATTGTTGGATGTGTGTAAAGCCATGAGATTGGGGAATTGATTGCATTCCATTATGTTGATTCAAATATAAGAATAATAACAATATTTGAATTGTTGGTAATGAAAACCATAATGGTGTTGGGTTTTGCGAGAGAAATCGGGTTAACGGTTGGACTTATGTTGGTTTAATTGTGAATGACTTAATTAAGATACTGAATGAATAGATTGGATAATTAAGGTTGGGCTCGAGTAGCTTCTCGGTGAAAGACCAAAAACTTGTGCAATGTAAAGTACGCCCTTCCTTCGAGTTAATCCCCGTAAAAGCGTGCTCTTGGGTGGCCCACTCATCGATGTTTCTGAGAGAAATTGAAAATGTGCGCTCTCCGTGTCAGGCTATAAAATGGGTATTTATTCATTAGGTCTCGCATGGCCCGGTGATAATAAATACGCTTAGATCTATAAGTGCCATCCGGGTTTGGTACTTAATTAAATCAACGAATGAAATCTGGTGTTAGCGAATCACATGATGTAAATGATGAATGAGAGCTTGGAAAACCTTGATAACAGTTGTATTGTGCGAAATGAATTGAATTGAGAAGTCATAGTAACCATGTTCGATTTAAAATGTCGGGATTAATGAGTTAACTATTGCGTGTGTTGGTTTTGGGTAAGAAAAGAAAACCAATTTTGTGGATGAGAATTTATTAGAAAAGCAGAGTTGGTTTTGGGTTTAAACGTATTGTGGCTTCACATGATTATCATCGCATGTCATGCATATATTCATATTTAGTCTATTTTCTACAAGTCACGGCTCATGTTATTTAACACATTTCAGATAATAATGGGAAGAAGGTGGTTGATTGAGGAGCTTTGTCGCAAGACCGTGTTTGAGCTTTTTGAATAGAATTACATACGTATAGAAAGATCTTTTGAGAAATGTAAATCTAGTAGATGTAATTCTTTTGAAACAATGATTGGATACTTTTGTTTGTTGAAAACGGTTTTGTAAGGCCATAAGGTCACACGTACTCATAAATTGTACGCATGCGAGGCTATCGAACATTGTGCTAGGTTCATCTTCTTTTATGCAATATTCTTCGTATGGAATCGTTGGGTTGTTAGCGTTTGGAGTTGGGTGGAAATGCTCTCTTTATCTTTCCTTTTGTGGTTTATATGTGGATCCCTTGGGAATGCGTGTTTAGAGGTAGGGTTGAAGTGTGAGAAATTGGCATGAGAAAACCTGGTTTGAAAAAGAGTCCAGTATTGGACCGCTCGATGGACCGATCGATCGGTCTATCGAGCAATCTTACATTACTCTCGATTGCTGCAGCCTATTGAAGGCCGATCGATCGGTCCTGAGGCCGATCGAGCTGTTTGCCTGTTGGAGCACTTTTTCACCGTCTTTGGTTCATAAAATCTTTTCTTAGGGAGTTTGGCTCCTTCTTTAAAATTGTTTATTAAACGAGATTTCATGGTGGTTTGAGTCATAAAACTCTTTTCATGAAAACTTTCGGTGTTTTTGGGGTTTGTTGGGGTTGGTCATGTGCCTCGGAGTTGAGGTCGTAACAGATGAAACCCTAGATGAGTATTTAGATCATGTTGAGATTCTAGATTTATTTTTGCAAAACAATTCGACAAGTTGTGTGACTTTCGACTGTTGAGTTTTAATCAAGGAGTTTTTCAAGTTTAATTTAGTTTTTATATTTGCTTTATGTGATTATGAGTATGATGTTATGCAATGGTAATCTTTTTTATCATTGTATTTGATTAAGACATACAATAAGCTATTCCACGATATGATGGATCATGCCGTGTTCGTAACGGACAACTTGCCAAAGTTAGGCTATGCCAAGTTTCAATCAAATACTCTTTTTGGTAACTTGGTTTGGGTTTATCGCCAGAACGGGTTCTGGTTGAATTGTGTGAAAATAATCGAATCTTTACGGGTTTAAACTACATAGCTAGGGTAGATTCAAAACCCTAGAATTTTTCTCTCATTCAAATTAAATATGTTTATTGATTTATCTTAATTCTTTTGCAAACTTTAGTTCATCAAAATCTCAAAACGTTTTTCATAAATTGGATTAGAATATTAATTATAAAGTCTTGTAGGTTAGCATTTTTGTCCATGTTGGAACGATATTTGGTCTCAACCAGTATTTTATGGAACAATAGTTTTTACTTGGTATGAAATGTTTATTTTTTGTGCAATAATGATTGCATCAAATTTTAACGTCATTAGCACAGTTAAAGAATTTTATAATTAATTTTTTTTCCAGTTTTCAATAATTTTGTTCTGGTGACTTGGTCTGGTTGATTCCTATTTCAGACTGTCCAAGAATTGTAGAACAAACAAATATTAAGCATCGTAATGCAAAAAGTGAATGGATCATCAACATCTGAGCTTTATAAGTTTGACTTTCTGTTTATTTTTTGTGCAACAGAGATAACCAGTTTTAGGGGTTTTTCATTCCACACCTTATTCTTTTTTTTTTTTTTTTTTTTTGTGTTTTTGCTTTCTAGGGCGTCATTCCTGTCATCTAGTTCTAGTTCGTATTGATTCTGAGTTAGAGAGAACCCTTAGGCTATTTGAGTGGTACATCTCGACAGACCTATAAAACCCATAGTCTTGCCTAATCGTTCGGCCAGAGATGCCTTTGCATGTTATAGCAAGTTGTTTAGCTAGTTGTATCAATTTTCCACAGTGTGGTTAGATACAATGCATTGGCAGCCTCATGTTGGCAGGATGGGAATGAAGGTAAGAAAGGGTTATTCACTATTGGCTCACCCTTCTATCAGACCTTGGTCAAAGAGTTTAACAATGATTTTTTTGTATTGTCAAAGAGTTGAAAAATGAAAATAGATGGCGAGTGCCTGATCGAATTGATCGGGTTATGTAGGAACAAGGTATAACCAATCAATTTTAACTATAAAGAAAGTTTTCATCAAAGAAAGATCTTTCCTTCAAAGCATAGGTGGGGGATAAAGATAAAAGAATTTCTTGTGAAAAACTGTTAAAAAAAAAAATTTACACATCCTCATCATGCATTCACCTACCCAACACTGAAGTAGCTCATTTGGCAATGTGGTGGTTGTTCCGATTCAGTGATGGAGAGGCTAGTGGTGGTGATGGGGCGGTAGCCATGGGATTGGGGGCCGTCAGGTCTTGGACGAGAGAGTGGCGGAGATTGAAACATTCAGGGCTAATTTAGTCATTCAACTATTTTCATTAACGGCGTTGAAATTTAAGGTTGACAATGTAATTTTTCAAAATGTGTGAATTTGACTATTTTTTACCCAAATCTCATGGGAAGGTAATGTAATTTACCCAATGAACAATTTGATTCATAAAAGTAGAATCGAGATCAACTCCTTGCTATAGGCACAACATTGTGTTGTGTCTCGTGGGTATAAAATGCACCCTAATTTTGAGCTTTGGACTACTTTTTTGGTAGGACTAAAATCTATTTTTTGTTAGAACTTTTTCTGTTGATCAAACAATGAGAAATTTGTGGGACTGCTAAATATGGGATCAATGATTTGTGCTTTTTCTCTTTTTACTCGTATCGATGAGAATTTTATTCTAAAGAGTATTGAATTAGCCTATTTCTTGCATGTACTAATTGAGATTTAAAAAAAAAGAAAAAACTAAAGAATTAGTACTTTCTCAGCAAGAAAAAATGTCAATAACCCCTTTTTTATAATATAACTTAACTGAAGCAGGAAGTTGGTTTGTGGTCAACAAGGAGACGGCTTGTGTGCTGTTATCTGATACTTCTTTTAAAGGTCTAAGACCTTTTCTTGGAAATGGGTCCCGTTGTCAAAAATAATCTTGCGACATGAGTAGCTATAGACACCCCAATTTGACCAAACCAAATCTTAGGCACCTGTCTCGAATGTGCTCTAATGACGAAAAACTGATAGTTATGCTCAAAGATACTTCCAAGTAAGCAAAATCATGAATTTGGCTCAAAACCTAAGAAAACCACCAAAAACCTTCAGGTCGTAACATTCATATACTCACGGCTACCACCTTTTTGAAAACCCTAGAATAGGCTGTGTACTTGATCATTCGGCTGCAACTCTCTTTCTCACATCCGCAACTCAATGAACCTAGCTACAACTTTTGAAGGTTGTGGCTATCCTTTCTATCACCATAAAAGTAGTGGGCGACACTGTGTAAAAGTAAAAAGGTAGCAGCCGTCACATTTACCTCTTTTTAGACAAGTGGCAGCATCCCAGAGGAGGTCTGTGTTACCCACTTTGCCTATAAATAGGCAGCGATTCCAAGAAAAAATAGAAAAAGAAGAACCTGTAGGTCCAAACTCTGCTCAAATACACTCTCACCCAATATTTTCCTATCCATTTCATACTTCTCGAGCCTTGTTTGTGGCCTTGCTTGCGTTGAAGGAGTTCGTAGAGCTCGTATTGATTTAGAGATGACCTATTCTCATCCTGTAACACCCCGCTCCTGCAAGGCACCAACCTTGAACAAAAGGATGTGATCCCGCTGCAGACCGGTGGCCAAAGAGAAAGACAAGGGATAAAGATATAAAGGGACCAAACAAGAACTTCTAAGCAACCATAACAACTTAATGTCAAAAGAGGTATACATGAGTAACTAAGGATTCACCATCCCAAGGGCATACATTACTTCTAAAACATCAAAAAAACCTTCAGGGTCTTATACATGAAGCTCTGCCAAAACTAAACACTGAACAAAAAAAAATTGAACCAAAACGATTCCCAACACTAGAACCAAAACTATTTGACGACGCCTATGGTGGACCAACTTCTAGTCGTTCTTGGTATTTGCAACAACAAAGGTTACAAGAGAGCGCACTTAGCATTATCATGAACAAAAAAGACAGTTACTTGGTTAAGGATAACTGAAAACTCTTTCTAAAAATAGTTCATCACATTTTTCACGAAAATATACAAAATGATGCATTTTCTTGAACATAAAAATATCACAGATTATACAGAATCTTCTCAGCATTGCAAACAGAAATATGTTCCTGGCTCAACCGCCACAATTAAAAGATGAAAATCATTTTCTCAAAACAAGATCCAAACCTCAACAGTGTCCAAGTAGTCGTCAACCTCACGATCGGGAGTTTCGACGGTATCGTAACCTCAATTCGCAATGCACGGATAGCAACGTGAAAGAATGAGGGCCATTCTTCATCAAGCACGAATGGTATGTGCTATAACCTAAAATTTAGCTCGCAAAGCCTTTAAGGCAAAACTCTCGCTCAACGGGAAACCTCTCCTATAAGGACAACAACCATAATTGGGCAACCTCCCCTAACGGGATATTAAGGGCTGAAAACCCATGTAACTTGGCACTTTGAAACAACCACACAAAATTAACCATACTTTCATAGTAACATCATGCTAGCTCAGAATATCATGGGTAGCACACTTGAATTAAAAATATCATGACTTTTGAAAATAACAGTTAATGCGATCATCGAACTAGTCATAGTTCAAAACATGCGGTTCAAACCATTTTTAAGCACCATTTACATAAATTCAAGTTCAAGATAATAGCTAAGCACTCTCACCTTGTATTATATGTATATGAACCGAGCCTCTCCCGGCAAGCTAAGCAGAACACCCTGGTTCTACAACCTTCGTGCCTAACAAGCAAAACACAACTCGACCGTTAACACGGAATCCTTCCCTTTTAGCATGTGAAACTAAAACGATTCGGACCATTGAATATTTTCTTTGGTTTTAGGGACTATGGTTACTTTCTTTTTAGGTTTAAGGGGTACTACACGCTTACTCAATCCTTCACTTGCTTAAGGATTTAACTTAACCATTTATTACTTTTTTCAAACATTAAATTCTAAGGTACTGCAGCATTTTGAAGTATTTAGACTAGAAGTTGAATTATGATTTTTGGTGACGATTTAGATTTAAATATTCTCCACAACTTTTATGTTTTACATCAAGGACAAAACCTAAGGCAACTAGGTGAAAGACTTGACGGAAGAAAAATGATTCAGCACTTTCCTCAAAATTTTACTGAAAACACGCATCTGTTGGTCTCATTTTGGGGTATCAAGTCAAGTCAAAATGAGCCCATTTTTGAGTATGTTCTATTTCAACATGTCCCCTACAAGTTTCATATTTAGAGCTAAGGATAGTTGTATGGAACAAGTTATACCTTTTGTCCATTTTATAAAATATGTTCTGTTATGCGCCAAAACTCAGCAGAGCTGGTTTTGGACAGAGAGTTTGAAATAGTTTTAAGGGACCATCCCGAGGCATCTAGGTCTACGTTTTGGATATAAAGTATTTACATATGTTAGCTACAATATTCATGTAGACCACTTTTGGAGTAGGTCACTAAAAGTAGAGGTTTTTGGCTATACAAAAATATGTGACAGAGGTGTCATTTGAGGGCTGAAATACAATAGAGAGTTTCAAAGGGATTTTGACCCATCAAATCTCAATAGATTGGGCTCTGGTTTGGTGGGTAGCTAGATATACATGTTATCTACAACTTTCATGTTTTCTCCAAAGCTCGGATCTCATTTTAAACTATGATTTTTAGGTCTGTATTGTTGACTGGTTTGAAACCGACATACTTTAATAGAATTGAAATATCTCGAGTTCCAATCACTCAAATGAGTTTAAACCAATTTTGGATGAATGATAACACCAAAACCTAGGTCTGGACATAAATAACACGCTTATATAATTTTTTTACATTGAGTTATGATGTTCCAATGATCAAGGCAGAAAGCTCAAAATGCCCAAAACTCTGGCCTATTTTGGTTCTAGCCTCTTAGTGTCATGTGTGTAAGTTTTTTACCCATCTTCTTTGTATACATGTGTTGTACTTCAATATATCAATATTTTAGAGTTTATAGAAGTCATGAAATCCATGAAAAGACCCACACCAACTCACAACCTCAACATTCAAACTGAACAACCCCAAAAATCCAACCACGACGCCTTTATTTTTGACTTTTTGGTTCTTGATCTTAGATTTGTGTTTCAAAATAATGAAAGAGGTATTTGATATGTATAAAATTAGAAGTGTTAGATCCTTGATTACCTTGTTTAGAAGTTATTTCTTGGTGATGGAAAACCTTGGACTTAACTTTCAAGCTGCATGGATCTTCTTCTTTCTTCTCTTTTCTTCCTCTCTCTCTCTCTCTCTCTCTCTCTCTCTATACACACACACACACACACACACACACACATATATATATAGCACGAAATTTTGAGGGAGAATAGGTGGGTTGGGTCCCTTTTTATAGCCAAAGGTCAAATAGGATGCTTCCTAATAA
>JAOTRH010022150.1:6314-21988 GCA_034768845.1 Heliamphora exappendiculata | reverse complement strand
CATGGATCTTGAATAATTTTTTTAAAAACAGAACACTTGAGAACCTGAAAACTCAACCACCATATTTTCTACCTACTGTCGAACAAAAAAAAAATCAAATTCATAAATAGTGGATCTTCAAGAAACATAGATCTTGAATCAGACATATTATTCAGTTGTTAGCAAATATGAATCTTGAAAAACTAATCAAAATTGAAAGAATAATGAACATGTTAAAAAGTAGAAACTTAAAAACGAAGAGCTAAATTAGCCATTTGTTGTAAAGTTGGAGAGATTTGAGGTAAATCTCACAACGCCAAGTAGTATTTGCCTTGTCAGGCTACTGTGACTAAACTTTGGGTTCAAAATAATAGAAACGTGGGATCTGTTGAAAAAAACGAAACTAGGAAATTCCCAAGCTAAAATCCCGTTACACAAGCTGTAACAGTCATAACGGAGCCGTTTCAGCCCGTTACGGCCATTACACCACCGTTACACCTGTTACGAAAGGTGTAACGGCCGTTACACCTGAAAATTTCCTTCACATTAAAAGATCGACTGTAATGGTAACGGAGGCCACCAAAACCATATGTAATGGCACGCCGATAAATAACGGTCCGGCCATTTTTTAAAACTATGGCCACTAGTGAAGTGACGGGAACAAAATAAAATGGTCCGCAAAAGAGTGCTGAAAACCTAAAGCAAGCACAACATAACTAAAGCGATCAAATTAACCACGAGGAGACTGCTTCAGACCGAATAGAGCCTTGCGCAAATAGCAGACAAGATTCTCATTACCAAAGGCAATAAAACTAGGTGGTTGGTCCATGAATACCTCCTTGTTAAGATCACTACAAAGAAAAGCGTTCTTGATATCAAGTTGATACAATGTCCAAGAACGACTAACCACCAAAGATAGAAGAATTCGAATAGAATTGAGACGAGCTATGAGAGAAAAAGTCTCCAAATAATCAACACCATAAGTATGAGGGTATATTGTACCCTTTAGCCACTAGGCATGCCTTAAGCCACTCAACTAAACCATATAGAATATATTTTACGGCGTATACCCAACGAGAACCAACTGTTTGCCTGCCAAGAGGGAGAGAAGTAAGCCCCCAAATCCGATTCCGATGAAGAGCACTCGTCTCCTCATTCATAGCGTGTTTCCATCCAGGCAAGTGCATAGCCTACTTATAAAAAGAAAGAATAGAAACAATAGACAAGACAAAAGCAAAGGAATGAAAACAAAGAGTGATCACAGGAAACAGAGCAGTAGAATGTTGAGTACAACTATGTTTACCTCGCCGCAAAGCAATAAGTAGGCCATCAGCCAAAGGAAAGACCGCAAACAAGAAAGATGATGTGGTCAGGCCATGAAGTACAGTAAGCCTATTATGAAATAGGTGATACATCTGTAGGGGACGAGATTGTATCCGCATAGGAAAGGGGATTGGCAGAGGAAGCGTAAGAGTGGTGCACTCCCCATCACGACATCAGATAAGGTTGAAGGACAATTCCTGACAAGCTGAAGTAAAAAAGGAAGTTGACTCAAAGAACGCGACATTAGTAGTAACAAAACATTGATGAGACTCTCAATGATAGCAACAATATCCTTTCTTAGTGTGAGAGTGACCGAGACAGACACACGAGCCCGAGAAGATAACACATCAAAGACCTGGATCAAGAACAGGAACAAAGGCAACACACCCAAATGCCCGAGGAGTGAGAGAATAAAGCAAGGCAAAATGGCATAATAAGAAAAATGGCAACTTATTGTTCAGCACCATAGAAGGCATACGATTAATTAGATCACATGCAGCAAGAACATCACCCCCAAAATGTTTGTGTACCTGCATTTGGAATAATAAAGTCCGTGCAACATCCAACAAGTGCCGATGCTTATGCTCAGCGACACCATTTTGCTAAGAGATGTGGGCACAACTAGTTTGATGAAAAATACCACAATCCACAAAAAAAGGAGTCAATAATATATTGCATATATTCTAAAACATTATTAGATAGAAAGACTTTGATGCGTCTCGCAAATTGGGTTAAGATCTCGTTGTAAAACATAATAAGAGACAACTCATATATGTTCTTCATTAAAAATAACCAAATCATACAAGAGTAATCATCAACAAAGATAATAAAATAGAAATAATCATTAGTACTAGGAGTTCGAGAAGGCACCCAAATATCAGTATGGATTACATCAAAAGATGTAGACCAAAGACGATGACTACTAGAAGGAAAAGAGCTATGGTGATATTTGTGTAATTAACAAGCTTCACACTCCAAACCAAACAAAGAACCCAAAGTTAGAATAGTTAACTTCAGTTTGGCCAAATCTGGGTGATCCAACCGAAAATTCCAATAAAGGGGTTGACAGAAGCACTCAAGGCAAAGGCCGTGTGGGGAGATGCATGACCAATATTCAAAAAATAGAAACCATCGTTCTCATGCTCCGAACAAACTAAATCATCGTATTGGTTTGCATGTCTTCAAAAACACAAGGAGAAAAGGTTATACAGTAATTTAAAACTTTAGTCAATTGACTAACAGAAAATCAAATTGAATGGAAAATCTAGAATATTGAGACTAACGGGTAAAGCAAGGGATTGATTGGGATGAAGAACTCCTTTCCCACGGACGGGGTGAGAGGAAACATTAGCTAAAATAATATTTATGCAGAATAGGAGTAAAATCATAAAACAAAGAAGGATTACTAGACATGTAAGAACCAACACCGAAGTCTATAATCCATGAAGGAGACAAAAGAGCGACACAGGTAGTAATAGTACATGAATCAGTTAAAGTAGCAGAAGAAGTGGAAGGATAAATAGTACAAAATGCCTAAACGAGATTGGTAAGTTGAGTGGTGAGTGAACCATGAGAATCAAAACGAGAGGTGGGCTAACCAGAAGAAGTTGAATATGCGTAAGACTGGAGCTGAGAGATACCATCAGTAACATGAGGTAGTAGAAGTACATGAATCAACTAAAGTAGCAATAGAAGTGGAAAAAGGCTAAACAGTACAAAATGCCTGAATGAGATCGCTAAGTAGAGGTGAGTGAACCATGAGAATCATAAATAGAGGAGGGTAGATCCAAAGAAGCTGAAGATGCCTAAGACTGGAGCTGAGAGATGCCATCAGTAATGTGATGAGCATAACTTGGCTTCCCATACTTTTACTAACAGTAGGGTTCAGTATGATTAATACCCCCACACTAATCACACTTCCGATCACCGCGGCCACTTGTTCGACCAACACTATTCGCTCCACCACGAGCATTACGTCCACCATAGGGACCACTATGACCACCAGTAGAAACTAAAGCTGAGGACTCCGAAGAAGAAGAAATAGACCAAGACGCAGTGGATGCTTGTCCCAATGAGGAGCACAAAATTCGTGAATAAGCATTAGTTGTAGTAGGCAAGACTTCACTAGAAAAAATCTAATCTTTGAATCCACATAACTCAGGGTCCAAATTAAACAATAAGGAAACAATTATATAAAGTCCTCCCAGTGGCGCTGTTGTTGTGTGAGATAAGTAATAAGAGGTCGTAACTGCAACAACTGATTCCAAAGATTCTTAATGAGTACTCTAATTGTAGTACCCAAGGTATTGATATCATGGTTTTAAATATCGTTGATACCGTTATGTATCGGTCTATTACGTAACGGTATCTTTGGCATACAATTCAAATAAGCACTCTAACATCGGAGAATTTTGCAGTATACGGCCGTATACTGCACTCTAACATCGGAGAATTTTGCAGTATACGGCCGATACATATCGCGTATCAGTGCAGTATCGGTCTGCATCGACTAATACTCTCGATACATAACCCGAGACAACCTAACAATTTAGCTTCGATCTCCTCTCTAAAACTCTATCTTCGTCTTCAAATCTAGGTGTCAAAATGTCAATTAAAAATGCTTACAAACATTTAATTTGTAGTAAATAAGTTTAGAATATGCTTATCAATGAGTTTATGTCATCTGCTAGCACTTGAAAAAAATCACGAACACGGTTACCGATTCCCATTACAGACTGACCGATTCTCTGGATACCCGTTACACGCGACCGCAATCATTACTCCAGCTAATACCGCAATTTCAAACCTTGATTGCTATTGCATTACATGCACGATTTGTTTCATTAAGTGCATGATTAATTGCATTTAGATTTCTTGATATTATTTCAAATCAACATGTGCGAAAGCATCCTATATTTATGCAAAGAAAAGCATGTTGATGCATATTATTGTTTGATAACATGAAAATTCTTGTAGCTTGTACTTGTATAGTATACAAAGTATAGAAAGGAAACTTATCGTGTTTCACCGACTAATCTCATTAATGTATAATTATGCAATAAAGACGATTTTGAAATTCTTAATTGAGGTGCTTAAAGGACTTATGCTAATGTTTAAGAGATTTTAGGATCAATATGCAGAAGTTAACCAAGGTTAAGTCGAGAAAAGTATGATTAATTAGCCTGATTACAGTTAATTATCAGTAAGTATGATTAACCTAATTAAGAGGGATTAGCTGACCTAAGCTTGATTAATTAGATTAATACTTGATTAAGTGGGATTAACTAACCTAAACTTGATTAATTAACCTAATTTGGTGATTAGGAAAATTGGTGACTTGTAATACTTTTGTATGAAAGATCCTCTTGTCATACTTTCCTATGGTGATGTAATATAATGAAATTTCATATCACCCGACTTATGCACGACTCTTCTAATGGAAATGGTTTTGTATTGTATTCACTATTCAAAATCAAAAAGGAAACAAATTTACATGTTCTATTATTAAACTTATGTTGTATTATGTTTTACTTCTTCATTATTAATACAAGACCACAACTTGATGATGAAATAGCCTTGGGTAGTTTTAAAACTACTAGCCGGTCTCAACCCTAATCCAATAGGGGTGGGAATGGCTTGTGGTACTAATACTCAAACAAGGGCTTTCCAAACTGCATCATGGTGAAAATATTCTCATAGATCTTAAAGACGCGAGAAACATTACTTTGATGTGAGAATGAGTCAACAGTTGAATCCCAGATCTTCTTAGAGGTATCATAGAATTCAGTTGTCGCTACAACAATAGGCTTCATACTATGCCACAACCAGCCCACGACAATCAAATCTTCACACATCCAATTTTCATATTTCGGATCTCTCTTATGCAAAGGGGCATCAGTCCCATACTTTAATTTACATTTCCCGTGCAAAGTAAAAATTCACCACATGTGCACACGCTAAGCAATAAGGGCAAAGTTGTGCCGCAAGCCAGAAGTAGAAACCAAACATAGCATTGGAACCACACCCAAGAAAAAGTGAAGGAAAAAAGTGCAACTAGAACCAAAAACTAGCAACAAAGAATAGAACAACGACGAACTAGCAACGGAGATGCAGAAAGTGCGGAGGGATAAGGTCTTGACTCATCAGATATCAAGAGGAACACACCAATCGATCAAATCAAGGAGAATGTTACCTTCAAATATCAAATTCGTTCCATAGACTTGGCTATAAGCACCGATTTGAAAGAACCAACCCAAAATTGATAGATCGAATAAAAAGTTTCAACAATCTAGAAACATTCTAAAATCCAGAAAACACCTCAAATAGCGTCCAAAACTCATGAAAAGAATAACCATAATCATCAGTGGACCAAGTCGACCAAGTTGGGAAGATCAAATTCCATCACATGTGCTGACGTCAGCAACCACGATGCTTGTTTCAGCACTACAACAGTCTTCTAATGATCTTCCCAACACTCTTGAAGAAGGATCGATTGCTCTGATACCAAGTTAAAGTGTAATGATAATGGTTTTAGTGTTAGGAAGAAGGAAGAGAAAAGGAAAGATTCGAGAAAAGATTTTGGGTTTCTTATTCTACCCAATTAACCTCTGAGTATTTATATTAAAGCAATAAAAGTCTAAATTACAAGAAGGCCATCCAGACATAAATTAGAGAAGTAAATAAGAAGATAAAAAAATACTCTCAATATTTTGAGCATATTTTCTACTTATGCTATTCCTATGATTAACCATTGTGCTCAAATTCAAATTTCCTTTATTGATGAAATTTTAGGACAATATCTAAGATTATTCAAACCATCATTGTGCCCAAATTCAAATTTCATTCATTGATGGAATTTTAGGATAATATTGATGCTTTTTGCACCCCTTGAACCTTTCATATCTCATCATCAATTGCTATATGATTAAAAAAAAAAGAATCATTTGTCAGTTATCTTTATGCTTGAAAGAATGTGATGTGGCACTCATAAGAAAATAATTTTGATGATATAACTCATGTTGAGATTGCACATTGGTTGGATAGTGGTAATTTTATTTAGTGCACCTAGATCTGAAAACTATGCTCTATAATGAAAATATATGCTTGAATGTTTTATCTATATGAAAAACATAACTGCATCAATTGATGTAGAATGTGGAGGGGGTGAGAATGATGGAAGGTGCACAAAGGTCGAAACCCTAACACAAGGTTATAACTTGAAAACTCAACTCTTTGTTAATTCAACTCTGATTAATACAATTAGTGAGCCTATGATTTATAGGCTGGATACTTCTTCTTACTAGTAACAAGGGGAACCCGTCAGGCCCCATACATGGTCTTACGACTTTGCGGAGCGGAGGCCTGTGTTTTTGGTAACAGTCGCCCGGGCCTCTTAAAATCCTAATCTAAAAAGAAATTAAAATCTTAATCGAAAAGGATATAAAAATCGTATATTGAAAGATAAACTAGAATGCTAACTAGAATCCTAAACGAAAAAAAAAAAAACTTAATTAGAATCTTAACTAAATGATATAAAAATAAAATCCTAATTAATAAAATAAAATTAAATATTAAATAACTAAAATAAAATTGTAAATGGTCCTTTGATGTCGAGAATAAGTATGCAGATCAATACTATCTAATCGTCAAGCAACATCTTGCTCTTTTCCCCCTTCACCCGACTCTTCCTTCTCCTCCTCACTAGGAATAAAGTCGCTCTAGATAAAATTAGGAAAAACTATTCCTTGAGGTACCTAATTTTGCTGAATCTATGTATCCAACGGCAACATCTCTTCCAGTCTGTCTCCCCCAGAAGAGGAGTCAGGGGAACAGAAAAAGGACTTTGTCTCCCAGAAAGCAACATCCATATTGATAAACATCTTGCAAATGGTAGGAGCATAGCATTTAGAACCTTCTTGAGTAGTTGAGTAGCCAACGAAAATACATTTAACAGCATTAGAATCAATTTTCACACTTGGGTGTTTAGGTGCATGAACACATTCAGTACAACCAAAAATCTGGGGCAGAAGAGAAGAGACAAATGGAGACCCGAGAAAAAGTACCGAACGAGTTTCGAACTGAAGGACACTAGAGGGCAGGGCAGACAATTAATAAGATAAGCAGTTGTAAGGACCACCTCACTCCAGAACAACTTGGAACATGCAATAGTGAGGAAGAGGGAACGGGCAACCTCAAGAAAACAATTTTTGCATTCAGTGACTTCATGATAGGCACAACCTCAAGAGCGCATACACAATTCATTTGAAAAATAATGCCATGATCCTCCAAATAGGTGCAAAATCCACCATCAAGATGCTCAGTCCCATTATGGGTACAAAGAATCTTGATGTTGGAATCAAACTGGTTATGCACCATTTGATGAGAATCTTGAAAGCACGAAAAGACTTCTCTTAGTGCGAAATAAATACCCAAGTGATACGGGAATAACATCAATAAAGGTCACAAACCACTGATAACCAGAAATTGAAGTAACAGGTGAAGGGCCCCAAACATCAGAATGATAATCATTGCCGGTCTACGAGAAAGCCTGAGCGACAATAAACCATACCTTGTGTGTAGTATCCAAAAGTAAAAAACTGCAACTAATGAGATGTTGCATATAATGTAGTGACCGTGACATGATAAGAGCATTTTCCTTTATCCACGGTGTGCAAAAAGGCCTCATGACTATTGGCTATTTAGTTTCACCAATGATACCCAGATACGCTGCGAACAGAAATGGCTAAACTACAGGCACAAGACTAAATCAAATAATTACCACTATCCAACTTAAATGGCTAATTTGATGACATGGATTGTTAGTAGGAGTCCCAGAATAAGTCAACCCTAAGTGAGACCACCAGAAGGCTTTCCAGTATCAGACATAGCCTTGAAGAACCAAGAACAAGCAGTGAGAGACCAAAGCAATCAATGAACTCAGCAACGGATGTGAATCAAAGTAAAACTGAACCACGAGACAACCAATAATACTTTGAACAGGAAAACCAACCTATACCAGATCACGGTAATCCAAAAGAGAGCCAAAGGAACTACTGCAAAACCTAGCCGCCAACAACAAATCTACAAAAAAGCGCAAAGCAAACCCTAGCCACGACTTGTGGGAGTCAGCAAACAAAGCTACAAACAAGGTTTGTCGGGTCCCCTAAAACCTGATTTGACATTGATCGAAGCCTAAACGTAGGAGGCAAACCCTAGCCACGACCTGAAGAACGAGAAAAACTCAGAGAACCCATTTAGAACCCTAGTTGTGCACTGAAATCAACTAAAGATCAACAAGAAGGCTGAATCGACCCCACTGGAACCCTAGTCAACACCCATGAAAGCAAAAGAAACCATCGATCCAACCTTTAACACCCGCAATCACACACACCAAAAAAATGCCGAAAATGGAAAAAAGCTGAAGAAAAATATCAAACATAATCCAGAAAAAAAGGAAAAAATCATCTTTCATCTTCAAGACCAGTCAATCATCTGGGAGTAGTTTTTTTTTTACAATGACGAGTTCAGAAAAGAAAAAGAAGAAAAACAGAAAAGGAGAAAAGAATAACCAAATCCTTTTTACACAAGATCGCGCTATGAGACCATGTTAAGATTACTATAGAGATAGAGAAATAAAAGAGAATTATTGTAGCGGCGAATGAGAGAGCTAGGGTTCCCTTACCACTGTTATTTATATAATAAGACCAAAGTATAATAATACCCTTAACTTATCAGGTTTTCTCTGGCTCATAAGTGTGTCTTTCTCGGGTACTCTCGCACTCGAAAAGGATATTATTGTTATCATCTGGAGTCTCCACGATGTCAATGTGACCTTGAGCTAACTCTGTTCTTCACTCCATCATGTCAACAACTTTCTTCAGATCTCATTTGTTGTCGTGAGGGGGAGTCCTCTTCTCCTACTCTTCCTCTACCTCTCTCTATGCCACACTCTTCCTTCTCTAACCCCTCTTTGCAAGTTTATCAGGGATCTCGAGAAAGCTCTATCGCCTCGTATGACCCGGACTCTTTATTTATCCAGTAAAGGTTTTTGTTTCCTCGACTCCTTATGATTATGTTACTTATCTATTGCTTTGCATCAAAGTAAACATACCTCCACCCAACATCATATTTCTACCTTTGTATCGTATGATCGTTTGTCACGTTGTATTCATTCATTTACTTCTACATTATCGGCTATTTCTATTCCTTCTTCTTATAAGTAGGTTATGTCAATGTCTGGATGAAAACTTGCTATGGATGAGGAAATGAGTGTTCTTTATAAGAATCAAACTTAAGAGCTTACCACGCTTTTACCTGAGAAGTAAGCGGTGCGATACTGTTGGGTCTATACAATGAAGTACCATGTAGATAGTTTTGTAGAGTGCCTTAAGGCACATTTGATTACTAAGGGATACACCAAAACCTACGGGATTTATTATTTAGAAACTTTTTCTCTAGTGGCTTTCCTTAACTTTGTCCGAATTCTTCTATATGGTGCCGTTAGTTTCTCTTGGCCCTTGTATCAGCTTGCTATAAAAAATGCATTTCCTCGTGGCAACCCTCAGGAGGAGGTGTATATGGAGCAACCACTTGGTTATGTGATTACTGGTAGTGAGCATCTTCTGTGTCACTTGCACAAGGCCCTACGTATTTCAAAGCAGTCTCCCTGTACCTAGTTTGATAGATTTAGCAATGTTGCACACTTGCACTTGCACATGGAATTCGGCGTTGTTAAGTCACTAATTTTTTCTTAAACTTCAGCTATTAGGAAATGGGTCCAACAATGTATATCAAGCTGTCCAACAATGTATATCAAGCTATCCAACACTCCCTCTCACATGCGACCTTGTCTCTCACGTTGAGAGGTGAACAAACTGAATAAGTATCAAGCTATCCAACACTCCCTCTCACATGCGACCTTGTCTCTCACGTTGAGAGGTGAACAAACTCAATAAGTGTACTAACACAGTGCACAATAACAAATATAACAGGAAAACACATCACGGAACTTGAACCCAAGACCTCGTGGAACCAAAATTCTAATACCATGTTAAGTCACTAATTTTTCTAAAAACTTAAATTATTAGAAAATGGGCCCAGCAATATATATCAATCTATCCAACAAGCGTTCTACTTCTAATCAACGTTCTACTTATGTTCACTCTCTGTCTTTGTTAGTCACTTACCTGCTAGAACTATTGTATTGATTGTATATGCTGATGATATCAATATCTCAAGCAACAACTCGATTGGCACTGTTGATCTAAAATGATATTTAGGGCAACACTTTCATACTAAGGACATGAGTACTCCCCATTATTTTATTGGTATTATAATTTCTCTCTCCTCTAAGGGAATATATATCTCTTAGAGAAAATATATGCTTGACCTTTTCCCTAAAATGGTTTTCTAGGGACTCAACCTAGTGACATTCCAATAGATTCCACTATTAAGCGTGATGTTGAACAAAAACCCCTTCTAGAAGTTGGTCGTTATCGACGGCTTATTGAAAAGTTAATTTACCCTACTGTTACTCATCCCGATATCACATATGCAATTGGTGTGGTCAATCAGTTTATGAATGTTCCCCGTTTTCCACATTTTGATGTTATTTGTGGTATAATACACTACTCGATACATTCCCCACATCTTGGATTGTTATATCATCCATTAAATCATTTATTTGTGATTGGCTTTAGTGATGCTGATTAGACTAGTAATCGAACCTCTAACTATTGTACCTTTGTTGGCGGTAACAAAAAAAATGATGTTCCTCGTTGCAATGTGAAACAAAATATCGTGTTATGGTTGATATTGCCTCCAAAATGTTGTGAATCCGATCTCTTCTTCAGGATTAGGAGATGTTTTGTGATTAATGACGAAGCAAATTGTCGCACCTTATGTTCGCTAAGAGAATCAAATGGGTGATATTCTCACAAAACTATTAGTTTGTTTTATGTTTCAGCGAATAATCTCCAAGTTGAGCATGTTTGATCCCTATGCTCCGGCTTGAGAGGGAGTATGGCACGTTATTTATGTTTAACAAGGGTGATTTTTTAATTAGCTTCAATGCGACTCTAATATAAAAGTTTGTGTGGTGTAGGGGTTAATTATGCCTCTTTATTCTGGTCATATTCTCTCTCTTTCTTTCCTATCTTCTTCTTCTTCATCATCTCTTTCAAACCTAAATCACTATTTTACGATTCAACTATAATGAATAAATAAAAATCTTTTTCAAAAAAAGAAACACGTTGTATCAATATCTTTTGTTGCACAAGCGTAGCATTTTATCAACATTTCATTTCAAAGATGTTCTACCTCAAGACTAAGTTTTAATGTAAATGATAAGGTATTGATATTGTATTGCATGTATCCTTGTTTGGAATTATTGGTATGTCCCATAGGAATAGTAAACATTACGAACACAACTGGCTCCATTGAATTGATGAAACAGCCTCTAATTTGTCACCTATTCATCACATAAAATATAACCATCGGGGTTTTTTTTTTTTTTGATCAGCAGGAATTACACAGCACATATATTGCTCATGGATGCAAAGACAATGGGCATGGGCACCACTAGATTAAAAATGGAACCAAGACCAGATTTCCTTGACAAAAAAAGGAATTGAAAAGCCAAGCTTCTTATAGGCGAACAAGCAATATCAATGACCACACGGAGAACTACAATGTAGAAAATCCAACTAGATGCTGGGAATGGCTGCCGGCCATGCATAGACCTATCTATTTAATTTATTCAAAACCATTTATTCAACAAACCAAACCCCCGTTTTCAAGCTTGAGCTGCAGCACTAAATTATGTCATACACATACTTCAATCAAATCAAAAACAATTAATAGATACACAAATAAAAACGAAAACACAAGGCATGATTATCTTTTTCACAGTGTTGTTGTAACAACTTTACTAATGTTACATGGTGTCACAGGGTCAAAATCTCAAACTTGAAAATTGCCTTGTGATGGCACTAAATTCAACAAAACTCAGTCGCAACCACGAATATGATGAAAAGACACGCACATAGCAAGAAATATAAACACTCAAAATTTCACAAGATGTCTCAACCCTTGTATTACCACCAAGTAAAATTACAAAGGAAAATGCCTTAGCACACACGCCACAATTCTGTGTGCCAAAGCTGCCAGATCATGCCCACATATATAGGCATGTGGTAGTTACTAGCAGCTGCTAGCATATACAAGCATTATGTAGTGGACATCCCCCACTACTTAGGCACATGTGCAGAAAAGAAAAACCCACGCTGCTGACACTTGTCATGCCATGAACATCTTCAGCATAAATCCTGTAACCGCCAATAACTGCCCATGATGCCATACACACGCCACAATGTGTTGGCATGTTGGCCATGACAAGTCTTCAGGTTATAACTGCCCGTGACTGTCCACAGTGTTTGCAACAAAGGGCAGCCATGCACAGACAATGGGCATGGGCACCACTAGATTAAAAATGGAACCAAGACCAGATTTCCTTGACAAAAAAAGGAATTGAAAAGCCAAGCTTCTTATAGGCGAACAAGCAATATCAATGACCACACGGAGAACTACAATGTAGAAAATCCAACTAGATGCTGGGAATGGCTGCCGGCCATGCATAGACCTATCTATTTAATTTATTCAAAACCATTTATTCAACAAACCAAACCCCCGTTTTCAAGCTTGAGCTGCAGCACTAAATTATGTCATACACATACTTCAATCAAATCAAAAACAATTAATAGATACACAAATAAAAACGAAAACACAAGGCATGATTATCTTTTTCACAGTGTTGTTGTAACAACTTTACTAATGTTACATGGTGTCACAGGGTCAAAATCTCAAACTTGAAAATTGCCTTGTGATGGCACTAAATTCAACAAAACTCAGTCGCAACCACGAATATGATGAAAAGACACGCACATAGCAAGAAATATAAACACTCAAAATTTCACAAGATGTCTCAACCCTTGTATTACCACCAAGTAAAATTACAAAGGAAAATGCCTTAGCACACACGCCACAATTCTGTGTGCCAAAGCTGCCAGATCATGCCCACATATATAGGCATGTGGTAGTTACTAGCAGCTGCTAGCATATACAAGCATTATGTAGTGGACATCCCCCACTACTTAGGCACATGTGCAGAAAAGAAAAACCCACGCTGCTGACACTTGTCATGCCATGAACATCTTCAGCATAAATCCTGTAACCGCCAATAACTGCCCATGATGCCATACACACGCCACAATGTGTTGGCATGTTGGCCATGACAAGTCTTCAGGTTATAACTGCCCGTGACTGTCCACAGTGTTTGCAACAAAGGGCAGCCATGCACAGACATGCCAGCAATGCTAACGGCCAGTCATGTGCAAGGCATGCCCCCTAAGTGCCACGCCACTTGGTCAGTCAGCTGAAGTAGTGTCAGCTGCCTAGCCCATGCTAGTGCCAGCTCCTGTCTGCCATCTGCCCACCGAACCGCTTGCTTGTATTGACCCACGAAGTCACCTCGAATATTATGGCATGCCCTCCTCACGCCACCATGGGTCGGCAAGGGTGCAAGGTGCCACCACATGCCGCCCAAGACACCCCAATGTCAGGGTGCTAACACATGGCCTCTTCTAAATTTAAGAATAACTGGTGTCCATCACCCAGCTCTTTAGAAGGGTATAGAATACGTGCTAGCATGTTTTGGATATGCACCCACTAAGTATGCCAAAATATTTGAGTTTATGATATAACTAGGCATAAAAGTCTCTTTTTTGAACTACACATTAGAGTCCCATACTATGCGCAAGATGCTCGATGTTAGTTTATAAACATGAATTTATAGCAAAAGGATGAAAGTATCCAAGAATATAAAGTCTAGCTGTAACACCTCGAACTTGTAACAATAAAACCCCCACGATAAAAGGGTAATGAAACCCGAGTTTAAGCTTTCATCACAAAGTCAAATTAAAAGATTAACCGAAATCGAACTTTGTTGACAATATAAACCATAACGTTTCTTTTTCCCCATCAAAATCGAAGTAAAAGAGAGCATTTTAAACTATAAACGAGCCTCCTAAAAATAGCTATTTATATCGTAAAAGATACCCAAGAGATAACCAACAAATCTTCTTTTCAAAACAAATTTTCAAAAGTGTGCCACCCAGTAGAGTCTGCTCAAGCAGAATCCCTACTGCTCGAGCAATAAGGTACCCTAGAGCAAACTGCTCCAAATCTTGAAAAACAATGCAAGTGTTGAAAAAACACCAAAATCTCCCCCTCCTTTGAACCTAGTTTTCATAATCCAAAACTTTAAAGTTAAAACCTGCCATTACTTTGAAAAAAAGCCTCCAACTTCTCGAAAACATGAAAACCAACATTTTATGTCATAGATCTTCATACAATAAACGAGTAAATCAACCCGGAACACGAACCCACCGATCTCACATGCATACAAGTCATGAATCCATGGCCTTAGGGCCTTACAAAAGGAATCGCTACCGAATCGAGTACATTCTCCTAGTGTATCAAGAATTACAAATACTATACCCAAAACTCCTATGATACAACCAAAGGAATACATGCAACTTCTTCAAAAGAGGATGACCCAACAAGGTCCCAACTATGGTCCACCTCACTTGACGACTTGTTTCTCATATTCACCTGAAATGTGTTTTAAACAACATGAGCTGAGATTCGTAGGAAATAGACTAAAGGTAAACAATGCATGACGTGCGATGATGATTATGTGAAATGCACCACGTAATTTTATCCAAAACTAAGCCCATTTTTCAAAAAAAATTTTATTCACATAACCAGGTTTTCATAAATAAACCAACTTCATTTTCAAGCACAACACCATGGTTTTAGCTTTTTATTTTATCATTATTTTCAAACCGCTTCAATGTTTTCACATTCCCAGTCACCTTCCACATTTACCACAATTCTGAACCATTCAATTAAAGTTTTGCAAACCTAATTCCATTCACAAATTTCATACTTTCCATTACTCTCAATTATTAACCAAGGTTTATCAAACCCAAACCAATTATTGATTTAATTAAGTACCAAGACCCGGACGGCGCCTATAGACCCAGGCGTATTTATCATTACCGAGCTATGCGAGGCCCAATAAATAAATACACATTCTATAGCCTAACACGGAGAGTGCACATTTCGATTTTTCTTGAAAATATCGATGGATGGGCTGCCCAAGAGCACGTTTTTACGAGGATTAACCCGAACGAAGGAACTACCTTATATTCTGCAAGTTTTCGGTCTTTTACCAAGGAGCAACTCGTGCCCAAACTTAATTATCCAATCAAATTAAACAGTACCTTAATTAGATCATTTACATTAAAGCCAAC
>JAOTRH010022129.1:0-21990 GCA_034768845.1 Heliamphora exappendiculata | reverse complement strand
ATAAATTGCATATCTAGATTTAGTGCGATATTAAAAGGTTTTTCTGAAAAGATTTTTAAATTCTCCATTACTAAAAAGAAACCCAATTCTCCCCCCCCCCCCTCTTGGGTTGCCTATTTATAACAGAAGAGGTTGCCAAACAGATCAACGCTGGGTTCCTGATGGTAACCAAATATCCAAAATGGGTAGCCAACATTGTTCTGGTACTAAAGAAAGATGGTCGTATCCGAGTCTGTGTGGATTTTTGGGACCTCAACAAGGCTAGCCCGAAGGACGATTTCCCACTACCACACATTGATGTCTTAGTCGACAGTACTGCGGGGCATGCCTTGTTATCATTCATGGATGGCTTTTTCGGGTATAACCAGATTTTGATGAATCCCGAAGACAGAGAGAAGACGACATTCACCAAGCCTTGGGGCACCTATTATTATCGTGTGATGCCGTTTAGTTTGAAAAATGCAAGGGCAACCTATCAAAGGGCTGCCACTACCTTATTGCATGACATGATACATAAGGAGGTCAAAGTGTTCGTAGATGATATGATAGTAAAATCCAAAGATCGAGAAGGCCACATCACAACTCTGCGAAAACTCTTTGAAAGGATCCAAAAGTACAAGATGCGGTTCAACCCACAGAAGTGTGCATTTGGAGTCACAGTCGAAAAAAAGCTCGGATTCATGATCACTCAATGAGGCATTGAAGTCGACCCTTCGAAGATCAAAGAAATTTTGGAAATGCCTCCTCTGAAGACAAAGCGGGAAGTTAGGGGCTTTCTGGGAAGAATCCAGTTTATCAATCGGTTCATCGCAAAGCTGATAACTACCTGTGAACCGCTCTTCCGCTTGTTGAAGAAGGGAGTCAAGTTTGAGTGGGATCAGAAATGCCAAGACGCCTTTAATGCCATATGGAAGTACCTATAAAATCCACATGTTCTAGCTCCTCCCGAACCTAACAGGCCACTGATTCTTTACTTGTTAGTGACTGACTCGGCTATGGGATGTATGCTGGCACAAGAATGAGAAATTAGGATTGAAAAGGCCGTCTACTACCTAAGCAAGAAGATGACCGAGTCAGGAGTACGATACATGCCACTGGAGAAGACATGTTGGGCCTTAGTTTGGGCTTCCCAAAAATTAAGGCATTATATGTTGTCTTTCACAGTGAACATCATCTCCTAGATGGATCCATTGAAGTATTTGTTCAAAAAGCCGGCACTGACAGGAAGGCTCGCTCAATGGTAGCTGCTATTATCAGAGTTCGATCTAAAGTACGTCACCCGAAAGTTAGTCAAAGGCAGGGCAGTGGCAGAATTCTTGGCCGATCAACCAATTGAAGGAGGTGAAGACACCGAGTTCCAGTTTCCTGACGAACAATTGATGAAAGTCGGGGATGACAAGTGGACTCTATATTTTGATGGCGCATCCAATCAATATGGCTATGGGATAGAAGTCCTCCTTATCACTCCTGATGACTCACACGTCCCCTTGTCATTAAAGCTTAATTTTGAAGTTACCAACAATCAGGCTGAATATGAAGCATGCTTAGTTGGATTGGAGGCAGCCTTAGAATTAGGGGCAAAGAAGCTGGAATTCATCGGAGATTCAACACTGATGGATTCACAAGCAAGAGGAGAATGGAAGGTCAGGGACTTAACTTTGATTCTCTATCATCAAGAATTAGAGAAGTTGATACCATGCTTTGAATCAGTGATCTTCACCCATGTACCAAGACTGCAGAACAAGTTCGCCGATGCTTTGGCCACCCTAGCATCTATGATTGACATACCATCTGGGGTAAGAATGAGGCCCTTGATAATTGAGCAGAAGAGGAAGCCGGCTTATGAGATAACATCCTCTATTAAAGAAAGCACTGGCAGCCTTCCATGGTACTTTGACATTCAGAACTTCGTAGAGAAAGGAAAATATCCTAAGTTTTCCAGCAAAAAGGACAAAAGGGTAATACGACGACTATCCGCGTAGTTTGTCATTTGTGGTGGTAGATTGTACAAACGAGAATATTCTTGGGCTAATAAGCTGTGCGTAAACGCAGAAGAAGGTCAAGAGCTAATGAAAGAGATACACGCTGGCGTTTGTGGGTCACACATGAGTGGAAATATGTTAGCCAAAAAGATCCTACGACAGGGATATTTTTGGACGACGATGGAGACGGACTATATACAGTTTGTGCGGAGGTGTCACAAGTGTTAGATTCATGCAAACCTTATGCATGTTCCCCTGTCTCAGCTGTATAACCTAACATCACCATGGCCATTCTCGGTATGGGGCATCGATGTGATTAGCTGAATAACACCGAAGGCATCCAATGGACACGAGTTTATCTTAGTGGCCATTGACTATTTCACCAAATGGGTGGAAGAAGCTTCTTACTCGGTATTGAAAGCCTCCCATGTTGCTAAGTTTATCAAGCAAAACAACATTTGTCGGTACGGAGTCCCACATGAGGTCATCTCAAACAATGGTTCACATTTCCAAGGGGAGGTCTTTGATCTTTTCGAGGAATACCGGATAGTGGCTCATAAGTCCTCACCATATCGACCTCACACCAATGGAGCGGTCAAAGCAGCAAACAAGAATATTAAGAAAATTTTGCAAAAGATGATCAACTCATATAAAGATTGGTCAAAACATCTACCATTGGCACTCTGGGGATACCGAACGTCAATCTAAACTTCAACAGGAACAACGCCATACTCTTTAGTGTATAGGATGGAAGCTGTACTTCCAATTGAGGTGAAAATCCCTTGACTAAGAGTAGTGGACGAGTCCAATATCTCAGAAGCAGAATGGTAGAGGAACCAGATGGAAGAATTGCTTTTGTTTGATGAAAGGAGACTGCAAGCCCTATTCCATGTATAAGGTTACCAAAGAAGGATTGCTCGGGCATTCAATAAGAAGGTCAAGACTTGGGATCTTAGAGAAGGAGATCTGGTTTTTAAGGAAATCAGAGCTCCTATCTTCGACCCGAGAGGCAAGTTCAAGCCAAACTGGTCTGGACCGTTTCTCATCAAAACCATTATGACCGGTGGTGCAGTCATTATTATGGATCTGGATGGCAATATGTTCTCCACTCCAGTTAACCTCGATCAACTCAAAACAAATTATCCTTGAGGTAAAAACTCGCTGAGTTGAAAATAAAAACTCGCTGAGTTGAAAACTAAAAAGAAAACTCAGGTAAAAGTTAGAGCAGCCCGCAAGGCTGAAAACTCGAAAGGGCGACTTTGGCAAAAGTTAAGGCATTACAAAAGGAGAGTGTCAATACCCGAGTGAAAATCGGGCATGAACTATGTTATGGCCTGATTCCATCTTTTTGGGATACATAAGCAGCTTCTTTTAAGAAGTCCGGCCGCACTTTTCATTGTTAACCATCTATGAATCCAAGTAAGACCAATGCAAATTAATTTTTGAATTCTGATAATAAAGTCATTAAAACTTTAGATAAATTTAAACCATCTTAAACATCAAGTGGGAGTTTATCATTACTTCAATCAGAGTTACAAAGTTTTGAATAAAAGGAGGGGCACGCAAGTCCCAAACTCTACAAAACAAACAAAAAAGGAAAGCTGTGGAATTTTCAAAACAAAGTAGAGGTTCTCAAATCCTCCTCCTTTTCGCCGCTTGTTTCCCATCTTCTCTATCTTTCTTTTTCCTATCTTGTGTTAACCATGTCTTGTATTCAGCAGAAAGCTCAAGGCATTGCAGCTCCTGCATCTCCATACACAAACGAGAAGGCCAGGCATCCCGATACTGTGATAGAAAAGGAGCTCGCAGTGCAGAAGAAAATAAATGACCTCGAATGCTGGGAGATATGATCTAACTTCACTTGAACTGCCGCATGATCCTATGAGGATAATATAAAGTAGTCTGAAACAGAATAATCAGCATAACGCCAGGGTGGTCAATAGTGGTTAGAGTCATAACGAGAATCTGCGACTAAGAACACTGGCAGGTAATGTCTGGGCCAGTTAAAGTAGAAAGCTACTCTCGCCAAGATGCCTCAATGTCGCATATCTGATAACACGGGCGGTAAAGGAAAGCAGCGGCATTGTGCCTATCAGTGGGAGGCTTCTGTATAAGATTTACGTTCTCCATTAGCCAGATCTATAGCAAGAGTTAAAACAGTACGAGAAAGGCTTTGCAGTACGACAGAGGAAGATGTTAAGCTCACCTGGAGAAGTAAAGGGCTGCCAGCAAATGTGGTGTTTTCGCCACGATGAACAGCGTCCAAGCCCAGCAATGTCTCGGCCAAAACCAGGGGCACAAAGTCCTTCCCCATCCACATTTGGCCAGCAATGTCAACTAGGACACAACTAACCTGCCCATCAGAAGGGACAAGTAGATACTGGGCAAGGAGACAGAAGCAAAATGCATAACGGCGCCGCAGCTGAAAGTCTAGATCGCTGAGGTCACCAGTAGGATGAAACCTCTCAATAAGCCATGGAATGTCAAGAAAGTCACCTGAGGTCAAACGAGAAGCCTTCATCTTAGACAGACCGCAGAGTTGTATCACCTGCTGCCGAGCCGAGAGAAAAGGGGTGGGGACGATAACAGAATTTTGCGGAGTCAGGTCGAACATGGTAGCAAATTTCTCTGCAGTGGGGTAGAGTTCTTCAAGGCCAAACCGAAAGACGTGAGACTACGGATCCCATAGTTGAGTAGCAATCGATAATAAGGGACTATTAATCTCCACGGCCCTCAGTGAGAAAAGAGCATTCAAGCCAAATAGGGAGATGTTTAAATGTTCAATGTGGAAAAATGCTTCAATCCATAGAGAAAGAGGAGAATCCATCTGAGTCAGAGTAACAGAAAATGGGACCTCCAAGGCTATGTTTATAAGGTAGGAAAAGGCAGGAAACCAAAAATTCAGCAAAAGGCACATTCATTGTGGCGGCCGCCACCTTGGAGTTGGCGACCGTCAACTAGAAAAAGCATAGTACAGTGACATCATCACTTTGACCAAGTAGCCTCCATGTTGGAATTGTTGGAGGTGGCGACCACCATGTTAGAAGTGACGACCGCCACATTGGAAGGGGCAACCACCATGTTAATTGTGGCAACTGCCATGACGAATGTATTCAGTTTGTAGTTTCTGTGGCTTATGTTGACATTTGAATTGTACATACTAGACAGTTTCAGCAGTAAATAAGAGATAACCACACAAGTAGAGGAATATAAAGCAGTAAAACGACACGAAAGGCCCAAAAATGCAGTATACTGTATTAGAATGTAAACTGGGGCACCCAGGCCCAATAACCAACAAAACTAAGGCACGCAGGCCCGTGGATCAAATGTATGTAAATAAATCAAACTGGGGCACGCAGGCTCATAAAAAGTAAATATAGAGACTAGGGGAAAGAGCTCTCTCTCAAAAATGCCTCGGGCGGACCAGGCGGGAAGGACCAGCCTCCCCTGAGCTATCGTCCTCAAAAAGTCTATCAAAATCATCATCGCTGCCAGAGGAAGAAGATATGGCTCTGGAACGACTCCTAACAGAGGAGACAGATCCCCTAGAGCGAGCCTGGGAAGACGCACGGGATCTACGGCCTCGAGTTGGAGCTGGGGCTAGAACCGAGGCAGGAGCAGGAGCAGGGGGCGGGACAGTTGTATCTACAGGAGGTTGTCGAAAGAGATAAAAAATTAAGGAAACAGTATAAAGGAGAGCAAAGAAATCAAAAGACAAACACTTACCGGTCGAGGAGCAAAAGGAACCCCAGCTGCGCGCAGAGCAGCATCCTGCTGGCAAACAAGGGTCCGCAGACCGCTCATCACCAGCATGAGACAATCCAGCCAAGCCTGATCCATCTGTTGAGAAATAATACAAAAATGAGTAATCTACGAATAAAGAAGGACAAAAAAGAAATAGTGAGAAAAGGGTCAAACCTGAGCGTGCTCTGGCCGAAACTCTGGGGATGGAGGAACCAAGATATGAATATCGAAAGGATACCCATCTATGAAGGAAGATATGGTCCAGGGTATCTTGACACTCCCAACCCTAGCTCCACCGGCCAGACCAGCGTCAGCAGCAGTAGGGCCAGCGTCAGCAGCAGTAGGACCAGCATCAGCACCAGCACCAGCAGCCTTCGGTGCCAATCCCCTCCTCCTGCCGCCAGGGGTAACCGGGCCGGGTCCTAGTGGTCCCATCATATGAGCCCGGGCCCAGGACATATAGTCTCCCTCCGCTATGAGCAGCTCCATAGCCGAGGTCCCCACTGTCTCCAGCAGCAGGTCAACAGGGCCCAGATCCTCAGTCCGGTGCATACAGGCCAAAGGAACCACTGGGATCCGAAAGTGATCCAGGGCGAGCGATTGGTGAACCACTCACTCTCCCAAATAGTACTCCCGCACAAATGGGCCCTCTAGTAGGTTACGCCTCGCAGTAGTGTCGCGGCTGCACATCAGATCCGAGCTGGCCCGATCCTCTACCCCGCTCTAGACATCCCAATGGACCTGTAAAGTACAATACAATGCAAAGAATAGTAAGACATATAATATGATGACTAGTGTGCAGTAAACAGTGTCCAGTGCAGTACAGTACAGTGCAGTGAACGAAATGAAGAACAGTGTAGTGCAGTACAGTGAATAGCGTAGTAAGCAGTATAATAAAGAAAGAAATGTATTGAACATACCTGGTCAGGGATCAGCCGGTCCAAAGACACCCAAAATCGGTCAAGGTCCTTCCCTCTGGCCTTCTTGCCCTTCAGCCCTCGAGACCACCGGGCTACTCGGGGAATAACCAAAGGGTCTTCCGTAGAGATCGTCGGGACATGAAGCCCAAGGAACTCATATGTTCACAACTGCAAAACAAAAAGAAAAAAAAAAGAAAAAATAGAAGATCTCAGTGAGCAAAAATAACATATAACAGAAATAGATGAAGAATTGCATAAACTAAATCATACCTCACAGACCCTCCAGTATCCGCCCATGATGAGCTCCTAGGGGAACCGGGTCAAAGTCCACATGAAGCTATAGAGAGTAGCCAGAGCAGCACCTCCCCAATCATATGATGCGACCCGATCAAGACTAGCCAGGCCGCCCAAATAATGCAAATGGACAATATTCTCCTTGTTCAAACACAAGGAGGTACCGAACATATACATGAGAAAGCCTCGGGCAACCCACTCGTAATGGAGAGGCTCGGTGCACTAGAAGTGTCGGAAGCGGTCAAAGAACCAAGTGTATCTGACTCGATCCCGGTCCATCTACGCGGGGACAACCCCGAGGAAATACAGCAGTGCGTCGGTCGACTAGGATATAGATGGATCAAACGGGATGGGACTCCTCCAACCCGTATGCCGGTAATAAGGGCAAAGTCTAGAGGCGTCAGAGTAGCCTCGAAGGTGGTAAAATGGAAAGTGTTGGTGGTATCCCACCACCGCTCGGCCAGGGCTGTCAACCACACCCGGTTGTTGCTCGTCCTACCCAACAGGAGGATGAAACGAGCAAAACCAGAGACATCAATATAAGCCTGGCTAAGAGCAAGGAGGGCATCATACCACTTTAGCACCTCCCCGGAGGCTGAACCTCTGAAGCCTCGGATGTAGTGACCAGCCTGTGAAGAGAGGATAAATAAAAGATATGTAAAGAACAGATCAGGTGAGCACATGCACAAAGAAATATATGAAATCAAAACCCTAGATTTGTGTGTAAGTGACGACCATTTGGTTCTCTCAAGCCCTATAAAACTAGGCACCCTAAGCGCTGGTGCACTAGGCAAACCTTCCTAACTCTAGGTTCATGTGTAAGTGACAACCATCAGGTTCTCATGAGCCCTACAAAACTAGGAATCCTAAACTTTGGTGTACCAGGAAAATCTATATCTTTTTGAGTTAAAAAAAATTCTAAAAATTTTTAGAATTTTCTTAAAATTTCTAGGATTTTCTGAACAATTTCAAGGATTATCTTCAAATTTCTAAAATTTTTCTCAAATTTATAAGATCTTTCTTAAATTTTCAAGAATTTTCTAAAAAAATTTCTAGAATTTTCTTAAAATTTTCCTCAAATTTTTAGGATTTTTCTTAAAATTTATAGGATTTTTTCTTAAAATTTCTAGGATTTTCTAAAATATTTCTAGGATTTTCTTAAAATTTTCTTCAAATTTCTAAAAGTTTCTTCAAATTTATAGGATCTTTCTTAAAATTTCTAGGATTTTTAAAAAACATTTCTATAATTTTCTTAAATTTTTTCTCAAATTTCTAGGTATTTTCTTAAATTTTTTAGGATTTTTTTTAAATTTTTTTCCAATTTCTAAAATTTTTCTCAAATTTATAGGATCTTTCTTAAGATTTCTAGGATTTTCTAAAAAATTTCTAGAATTTTTTAAAAATTTTCCTCAAATTTCTAGGATTTTTTCTAAAAGCTTTCTAGGAATTTCTTAAAATTTTTAAAATTTTGCTCAAATTTATAGGATCTTTCTTTAAATTTATAGAATCTTTCTTAAAATTTCTAGGATTTTCAAAAAAAATTTCTAAGATTTTCTTAAAATTTTTAGGAATTTCTATAGATTTCTAAAATTTTCTTAAAATTTTCCATCAAATTTTTAGGATTTTCTAAAAATTTCTAAAATTTTCTTAAAATTTTTCTCAAAATTTTCAAAAGTTTCTTAAAATTTTTAAAGATTTTTTAAACATTTCTAAAAATTCTTCAGAATTTCACTTAAAAATTGTCCCAATTGTTTAAAATTATTTCCAAATTTTCTAAGAATTCTAAAAATTTTCCTAAAAATACCCCCTTAAATTTTTAAAGTTTAAGAAAAAATTTTCCCCAAGTTTTAAGATTTTTGACAAAATTGCCTCTAAACTTTTTAGAATTTTTGAAAAAAAACACCCCCTTTTGTTTTCATGCCCCAAAAGCAAAAACAAAAATTTCCCCCCTTTTTAATTTTTATGTTTTTTATTCTTTTGTGCATTGCACTAAAATAATTACCCCTTTTCACTGTTTGTTCATAAATTTTAGTGTCCCTACTGTTTTAATCTCCATTGCAAATGTACCTAAATTAGGTTCAAATTCCAATCCTCAAAATCATTTAACACATCAAAATAAATCATCAATATCATCATCGTCATCATATGGGAGATCCTAGGCATGCGTCTACATTTGATATTTCATACTTTGGTATTAAAACAGTAGGGATAGAAAACTTACCAATGGTCGTCGACGAGACATGTGATGATCGAGCTCTCGCAGAAGAACATCGGCAGCAACCACGTTATCTGGAGGCTCATAGCGTCTCATCCCACGTGGAACCATGCGATGAGGTAGAGGAGCATCGGTGTGCGGGTCAAAGGGCGCCGGATGGCCATCTCCAGCGTCGGGATCCAAGAAGTCAGCCACCGCGGCCTCATCAGCAGCATTTGCAACCGCCTACGCCGCAGTCGCTGCTCGCGCCTCCTCAGCAATGTGACGGGAGGCAAGCTCTGCTCCGGGCACGAGGGCATCCATCGCAACAGTGGGCTGCGTGGTGACCCCACTTGCGGAAGGGTCCCGTCGTGCCCCCGAGTTGTCATCCCCATGGCCCTGGCCCTCCATGAATAGAAAGGGAATCACGAAAAATAAGGTAAACATCTCACACCAAGAAGAACAAGGCTCAAAAGCTCAAAGAACGAGAGGAAGCGAGAGAAGACAAGAGAGAACTCGATAGTGCGAGAGGGCTAGAGAGAAAGTGAAAAGGTGAAGATTGCGCCAGCCCGCGCGTCTCAAGATGGCAGTCGCCACTTCTAGAGTGAGCGACCGCCAGGTTTCCCAAACGGTGCACGGCGATCGCTATGTTGGAAGGATTTTGAACCGACGGCCGCCATGTCAGAGGAGTTTGGGCTTGGTGACCGCCAGGTTGCCAAGGGTCACGTCATGTAAGTGTTTTATTATGGTGTTTTGGGTTTCTTAAGGGGCCGTTTGGGCGTGTGTTTTGTTTGTTTTATTATTATTTTATTTATTATTTTGTTAATTCCTTTTAGTATGTCATGTATTTTATTTCCTTTTTTGTGCACATCCTACTAGCAAAAATAATCTAAATAAATAAAAATAAAATTTTTTGTAATAGTAAAAATATTAATAAAAATATTAAGAAAAAGATAAAAATAATAAATAAAAATAATAATACACAAATAAATTCTCCTCGTGGTGATTTATTTTTGTGCATTTCCAAAAAGAGGAAAAAATGTGTATTTTAGCAAATAATAATTTCAAAACCTCGTTGCTCTTTGCGATGATTCCTCTCCAGCAAGTCAGATTTTAAACTCGGCTTTTGATCTTGTACCTCATTCCGAACTTTTAGGTCCTAACTTGACCCATTAATTCACAGTTTTTATTCCCGATAAATTTAATTTTAAGCCACAGCTTGGTTTTATCTCATGTTTCAAACTTTTAAACCTTAACTCGATCTATCAATTTGATGAACTGACTCATCGGTCCTCCTCATGACCCTAAACTGACTCGTCGGTCCTCCTCATGACCATAAACTGACTCGTATTGCATTGCACTATACTTGTCAGGCATCATATTTTTGCCCCAAGAACTACGTTCTGGTCTGATCTCTAGCAAAAGGGGTACGTAGGCAGCTCGATGAAAATTTGAGTACGACCAACATCATGTGAATGCTTGTGTGCTTGTGGCCTAAGATTGGCGGCTCGGTCAAATGGCTGTTGTCTCGGGATCTTTGATATAACCTGCTTCACGCACTGCTATGCAAATTATATCAAAGAAGGGCAACTATAGACACCCCAATTTGATCCCGCCTAATCTTAGGTGAATTCGATGATGAAAACATATGGAATAGTTCCTCGGTACAATTTCCGGGAAGTGATCTAAGCTCGGTATTTGAACCCGAAACCATCAAACAAAAGAAATTTTATTGAAACATCGAAACTTGCTGCCTAAGTAAAGCAATCGCCATGTTCATTGTGGCGACCGCCAATAGAACCTCTTGGAAACCCTAGCCAAAAGTGGTGACCGTCACATTTCATCATGGCGACCGCCAACTTGAATTATGGCGACTGCTATAGAACTTTGTAGAACATTTCAAAAACATGGCAACCGCCATCTTGCATTGTGGCGACCTCCAACTCCAAATGGCCTGACATGTCCCAAAACGTGGCAACATCTCGTTGGTTGAAGAATTCTATAAATACCGTACCCAGCATACGTTTTTAATACGAATTTTGAGTGAGAGAGACTCTGCCGATATATCGAGCGATCTCGAGCTCCGACGCCGAAACCCTGCCGAACCTTCGACCGACATTGAAATCTTGCTTGGATCACCACCCGAGGATTGGCCCATCGAAGCACATTCCCGACTTGAGGATTCCACAATTCAAGTGTCCTGTTTGGATCCCCAGTCCTTCTAACCCTATTCTCTCTCTTTTGAGGTGATCGAGTTACATTTAATTTCAATTCATGTATTCTTTATTTAATTTCTTTCATTTAGTTTAATCTCTTAATCTGTTGCTTAATTCACACATTCACACTAAGCACATTATCGTTTTCTTTAATATATGCATCAAATTAGTGCTAATGTAATTAAGCGATACGACTAAACAATGTCGATATTATTGTAATTCAAAGCACTTACATTAAAATAGTTATAATCGTCAATATTATACCCATTTAATTCTAGCATTTTAATTTTTCTCTTTTTCTTTTCTTTTATGCTAATTTAATATTCTAGCATTCACTTTCTTTTCTTTTCCTTTAATTAGTCTAATTTTTCTTCTAATAGCATTTTATTTCATTTTTCTTTTCTTTTCTTGTAATACTAGTTTAATACTCCATTTTATTTTATTTTTAAACATAACATTTCTTTCCTACTTTTCATTTTCTTTCTTTAATAGTAGTGTAATTTTCTGTTCAGGCATCTTATTTCTTTTCTTGTAATGTAGCTCTAATTTTTTTTTTAGTCCCATTTTCTTTTCTTTAATACTCTATTTTATGTTCTTCTCTTTCTAACTCTTATTTTCTATCCTTTTTCTTTCCTTTAATATTAACGTAGTTTCTTTTGTTAACATTTTATTTTCTTTTATTTTCTTCTCTTTTATCACTAGTTTTAAATTCCCATATAATGTCCTATTTTCTTTTTCTTTTAATCTTCTCTTTACTAACTTTAGTATTTCTTTTCTTTAATGTTAGTACCTATTTTTGTTTTAAAACTCTATTTTATTTCTTTTAAAGCTTTATTTTCTTTTCATAATATTTTATCTCATCTTTTCTTTCTTTCTTTTTATTAAACCCAAAAATCATAAAAAGTCATTTAAGCTAGTTTTTACATTTAAATATAATTTTCATAAAAAGAGAATAACTAGGTGAATAGTTAAGTTTTTTTTAGTAAATGAACATTTTCTAACCTTTTCATTATAGTATGTTTTTCTTTTATAAATTTTTATTATTATTTGCTTTTTCTTTTAACCTTTAATTTCTCTTTTTCATGTAACCCTTATTTTCTTTTGTTAGTATCTTTTCTTTTAATATAGAATTTTTATGCATCTTTACCTTTAGTATTAAATGCTTATCTAATGTATGTTTGTGCATGTTTTGACTATTTTCTTTGAATGCATGTTTAGAGTAGTTTAGCTTATTTTTGTAGCAAATTCATATTTAGGTAATTTTAGCATATTTTAGTAAATTTTGTTCTTTTAACCAAATTATGTTAGTTTAGGTCGTTTAAACAATATTACATGTGGATGTGTTTTATGTATCCTTTAGATAGAAATTGTATGCCATAGGATTTAGGATTTTTCTTTTGACATTTATTTGTTTCGGAGTGTTATGTACCTATTTTATGTATTTTATATACTTGATTTTGAATGTTCTCTCTTCACTCAAATTTTTTTTATTTTCATGCATTTGAGAAATCATATTAAAGAACTAATGATGATTAGTAAAGGCCAACCTTACGGTTAGATGAACGGGGTGCCTAACACCTTCCCCGATTCATACCTTAGCCTCCGAATTTTTTTTTTCTCTGGTTAACGTTTTAAAGATCAGTAGCCAATTTTGTTTTCCTTAGTTTCTTTCAAAAACTAAGTGGCGACTCTATTTTCAACAAAAGTGGTTTTCAAAATTTAATTTTTAAGGTGTTAAAAGAGTTTTCTAAACATTCTTTGAATTTCATATTTTTGAACATTTTTTAAAATGACCCCTAAATCCCAAAGCCATAGTTATTGGCACCCTGTGTAGTCGAACTATCTCCCAGATATATAACCTATTACATTTCTCCATTGATTCTTTCACACGAATGGGAAGAAAGTGTGAAGATTTTGTCTGTCTGTCAACTACAACCCAAACAACATTGTGCCCCTTGGGTGATCTAGGAAGTCCCGTTATGAAATCCATCATGATAATCTCTCACTTCCACTTAGATATCGACAAAGCCTGCAACAGTCCTGTCGATCTCTAATGTTCTTCCTTGACCTGCTAACAAGTAAGGCACCGAGAAACGAACCGAATCCATCTCTTCATATCTGTCCACTAGAACTGACGGCGTAGATCATGATACATCTTCGTGCCTCTAGGGTGCACTGCTAGACGTGAATGATGAAAATCATGTAGTACCTCGGCACTGCACTACTCTGGGACAAATAATCTCGCAGTCAATCTCAGACTCTGATCGGGGTTCACAACCCATCACGTCGTATCCTTCCCTCTAGCAATGCGGTCCTATATCTTTTGGGCCTCCTGATCTGTCTGTTGAGCCTCCAGTACACGTGCAATCAGTGCAGGCTATGAAGCTATTGAGAATAAAGTCGCACCCCTCCTTGTCTCCCCGAGACACAAATCAAATTCACCGATATCTCCAAGCATTTCCCATTCTCGTATAGCCAAAGAAGCTAAAGAGTTATGAGATTTCCTACTGAGGGCATCGGCTACAATATTGGCTTTTTTCAGGTGATAGTGCAAGTCAAAGTCATAATCCCCCAATAACTCCATCCACCGTCGCTGCCGTGAGTTTAAGTGTTTCTGTAAAAACAAGTATTTTAAACTTTTGTGATGGGTGAAAACCTCAAAATGCTCACCATAAAGATAATGTCACTATGTCTTTAAGGTAAAGACCATGGCTGCCAACTCTAGATCGTGTGATGGATAATTCTTCTCGTAGGTCTTCAACTGTCGAGATCCATAAGCTACTACTTTTCCACCCGGCATCAGAACACACCCTAGGCCATCAAGAGACATGTCACAGTACACCATGTAGCCCAATCCCTGTTCAGGAATAATCAAAACTGGCGCTTTGGTCAATCTCATCTTCAACTCCTTGAATACCAACTCACAAGACTCATTCCACACAAACATAACTTCTTTTCGCATTAGACACGTCATCGGCGCTGCATGTCTAGCAAAATCCTTCACAAATCGTCGATAATAACTTGCCAAACCCAAAAAGCTGTGGATCTCATAGACATTCTTTGATCGCTCCCAATCTATCACGGCATTAGTCTTTGAGGAATCCATAGACACTCCGTCCTTTGACACAATGTGCCCCAAAAATCTCACATGTGACATCCAAAACTCACACTTTTCGAACTTCGCATACAAGTGATGCTCTCTTAGAAGCCGTAGGATGATATGTAGGTGCTCCTCATGTGTCTCTCTCGTGGGTGAATAAACAAAAATATCATCCACAAACACAATCACAAAGATGTCTAGGCACTGATGAAAAATACGATTCATCAGACCCATAAAAATCGATGGGGCATTCGTCAGACCGAACGGCATAACTAGGAACTCACGGTGACCATAGCGAGTTCGAAAGGCGGTTTTTGCTATGTCCTCATCCCTAATTCTTAGCTGATGATATCCAGATCTCAAGTCAATCTTGGAAAAGCAAGTCGACCCTTTTAGCTGATCAAACAAGTCATCTATCCTTGGCATAGGATACTTGTTCTTCACCGTCAACTGATTTAACTTCCAATAGTCTATGCATAACCTCAAGGACCCATTCTTCTTCTTCACAAATAGGGTTGGAGCTCTCTAAGGTGATGTACTCAGACGTATGAATCCCTAATCAATTAACTCTCCAAGTTGTACCTTGTGTTCTCTCAACTTAGCTGGTGCAAAACGATAAGACGGCATCGAAATGGGAGTAACTCCTTGTTTCAACTCGATAGAAAAATCCACCGCACAGCTCGGTAGTAATTCAAACAGATTATCTAGAAAGACATCTGGATAGTCACAAACTACAGGGGATAACTCCCCTCGAACTCCATCCTCCTCGTCCAACCTTAGGGCTGAAAAGAGAGAACCCAATTTTCATCAAATCCGAGTAACGTCGGGCATAGACAGCAAGCTCTCATCTCGATCGCCCACAAAATAGAAGCAATCACCCTCCGGCGTACAAAGAGATACCCTCTGATGATCTCAATCAATAAAGGCATGGAAGGTGGTCAACCAATCCATCCCTAGGATGAAATTAAACAATGTCATGTCTACAGTGATAAATTCAAACTCTAAATGACAACCAGCAACCCCCAACTCATTGAATCTGCACACCAACTCAACACTACCGTTTCACTGACTCGGGTCTCTACACTCAAAGCATTACCCATAGAGTCCGTCTCCAACCCCAACGTAGATGCAAAAGCGGTAGAAATAAAAAAATTTGATGCTCCTGTGTTGATAAGAACATTGGCCCATCATCTAAATAATAGAGGCAATACTGTCAAGATCATTATTTTTGTAAAACGATTTTCAGCAAAAAATTAACTAGACAGACAAATGCCAAAATGGACTCCAGATAAAAATTTTAACGTCGAACGATCAAAAATAAACCCGTGCAACCAAAGTTAATTTAGATGAATACCTCTTGTCCATCTAATCTTCAACTACGACTTGATTCTGAGTTGAAACTCTAGTCAGATCTTCTACCGTATGCCCTTACGAGATCCTCAAACGTAGTGTGGGCTACGATCCTCCGAGAACTCGTACCTGCAGAACCCTGATATATTTAAGTCTTGAAAGATAAAAATAATATCATAATAATATATGAGATATCTAAACTATCAATTCTATCAATTTCAAACTGGTTCAGCCTACCCGCGTATATATAGGGCTACAGTAGGGACCTGAAGAGTAATTATGAGTAAGACTTCTAGTGGAGTAATTAAAGAAAGACGTATAGCGGTATCTACAATTATGAAAAACCAGTAGCGATTTCTGTAATTTTCATAAAATACTGAGTTACAGTTCACACTACTAAAGAACTATAATAGCACTCTGACCCATAATCTCAAGATCTTATTGCATTGAGCTCCTGTTATTAAATGCTTACCATTTCTCCCTACGTTAAATTCTCGATACCCTCTAATTAAATTTAATTACTGACAATTTAATTTAATTGGCATCTTGATATTTCTTAAGCCCTTCCGGTTAACTTATTTGACCACCGAATAATTAAATCCACCTGTAGGGCTTGGCCTGGTCAAAACTTATAAGCATCCTTAAGGGGGTATCGTCAATCCCGATCTTTTGGGACGTAAATTCCGTTAATAAGTAATATTTGCCATATAAATAATACCGTTATCCAACTCACCAAGAATATAAACCCATATAAGATCGCACCCTCTAATGAATGAAAACAACGAATATTAAATATATGAAAATTAATAATTGTTTCAAGATTAAGAGGACAAGCACTATTCATAATAACCTTGGAGTGTGAATTAATTAATATAGTTAGTAGTCATACAAAATTAATTACTCGAAATGTCCCGTTCAATACACACAAAGTGTACTAGCACAGAGAGTTGGAACAATAGACGATACTATTATCTGTTCTCCGTAGCCAAGACAGGCCTACTAAAACTCTGTGCTACAGTCGTACCGATGGTATGTCCATTTCTATCTAAACTGTGAACATAAAACCTATATTCTGCAAGAATCTAAAATTTTATCTTCTGTGTGTAAGTCGTACTCTACACACTAGATTAAATACTATACAGAATATTGGACATCCATGCATATCAAATAAATGATACATATACATTAGTCATAATAATTCTCATAAAATAGAAAACTAATTTTATTAAAATAAAATTAAATACTAAAAATATGGTTTTCAGTATACCAATCCTAATAATCTCTCACTTATACTCAAAATCATACTGCCATACATCGGACACCCATGCCCTCTGCATGACTATCAAAAGTTTTAGCCGGTAAGCTTTTTGTAAAAAGAACTACAAGGTTGTCTCCTGATGCAATCTTGGTCACAGCAACATTACCTCTTTGTATAATTTATCGTATCAGGTGATACTTACGCTCAATGTGTTTGCCTTTCTTATGGACCATTGGCTCCTTCAAGTTTGCAACTGCTCTGCTATTGTCACAGTAAAGTGTAATAGCCGATTGAACTGAAGGCACCACATCTAGATCCAACAGGAAGTTCCTGAGCCAAATAACCTCCTTAGCTGCTTCAGAAGCTGCCACATACTCAGCCTCCATGGTGGAATCAGCGATGCAGGACTGCTTGATACTCCTCCAACTTATAGCTCCACCTACTAAGGTAAACACATATCCTGAGGTAGACTTACGGGAATCCCTGTCAGACTGGAAATCTGAGTCTGTGTACCCCAAAGGTATTAGACTATCTGCCTAGTAAACCAATATATAATCCTTAGTCCTTTTCAGGTACTTGATTATATTCTTTACCGCAGTCCAATGCTCCTATCCTAGGTTAGACTGATATCTGCTAACCATGCCAATGAAAAAGCAGATGTCGGGTCTAGTGCAAAGCATAGCATACATGAGGCTTCTTACTGCTGAAGTATAAGGAACCGCCTTCATCTTCTCTATCTCATCAGGTGTCTTTGGACACTGATCCTTGGATAGAGTGATTCCATGCTTGAAAGGTAGAAAACTTTTCTTGGAATCTTGCATGCTAAAACGAGCAGGAATATCATTGATATACTTTGCTTGTGAAAAGCCCAACATCCTTTGTTTTCGATCTCGCATAAGCTTGATCCCAAGAATGTGACTTGTTTCTCCCAAGTCCTTCATATCAAACGGACTGTCATAGGACCACACCATTTTCATAAGAGTCCTCAAAATGAATCTGGTAAACCTAAATAACTTATCATTGATCTTACCATTTTTATAAGAGTCCTATTCCTTCTTTTTGCTACACCATTCTACTGAGGAGTGCTAGGTGTAGTCAACTGGGATATAATCCTCTATGATGACAAGTAGTCCTTCAACACTCCAAAGAGGTATTTTCCACCACGGTCGGATCATAGTGATTTGATACTTTTACCAAGACGCTTCTCCGCCTCCGCCTTGAATTCTTTGAATTTCTCAAAGCATTTAGATTTACGGTGCATCAAGTAAATGTATCCATACCTTGAGTAGTCATCAATGAAACTGACGAAGTACTCAAAGCCACCTCTAGCCCGAATTTTCATAGGACCACACATATCAGAATGAACCTGCTCCAACGGTTCTTTAGCTCTATAGCCTTTGGCCGAAAATGGCCTATTGGTCATCTTATCCTCTAAGCAAGATTCACATACTAAAAGTGCCTCCACTTCCAATGAACTCAAAGATCCATTTGTTACCAGTCTGTTTATCCTTTTTAGATTAATATGACCCAATCGTAAGTGCCAAAGAAACGTTTAGTTCATTAAAGAATGAAACTTTCTCTTATACGGTAAATTAGATGTGTTATTTATTTCAGTTAGTTGTAGTGCAGAAGAGATTGTTGTAATAATATAAAGATTCTCCACTAATGTACCAGAATAGATAACCCGTTTATTATTCTTAATAACCACAGAGTTGTTAAAATAAACAAAATATTCATTTTTAGCCAATCTAGAAACGAAAACTGAGTTCATTCTAATAGTAAGTACATAAAGACAATCTCTCAATATTAATATCTGATCTCTACCAAAACTGAGAGTGATATCTCCTACTACAACTGTTGTTACCTTTGTATTATTGCCCATGTACAGGTAAATCTCCTCATCACTAACTTATCAGATTTTTTGAAACCCCTGCAATGAATTACAGACATGATTAGTGGCTCCGATATCTACACACCAGGTACCGGTAGATAACACTATTAAACATGTTTTCACAACTAGTGAACAAAAATTACTGTGTTTGTTCTGCTTTCTGAAAAATACTAGACATAATTTTTTTCAGTGTCAGGTCTAGTTGCAGCGAAAACATTTGCCTTTTGGCTTTTTCACACCAATCCGTGGCACACAACTACCCTGAAAAATGTGTCTCCCTATTTCTGAACCTTTTTCTTCTTCATACCTTTTGGCCCCGAAGAAGAACTTTTTTTTGAAATAGACACATTTCTTTGTATTGAAGAAATACCATTTGTAGTTAAAGTTATATCCAAGTTACATTTTCAATCAACATAATTTGGCCCCGTTAATTTATTTTCTTTGAGTATTGAAACGAGTGGACTGAAATCTATTGTAATCCTGAAAATCACATAATTAAAAAAAATCATTAATTATGATGAGCAAAATATTGAATTTATTTTAATTTGGTTCCCTCTACCATTTTAAAATTAATTCTCCAACAACCTGGTAACCCAAGAATAGCATGGCACGATGGGTGGACATCTACTATTTTTCATCAGACCAGACATGCCAATTCCTTTTAATTTTACTATCTAAGCAACTGACCATGCCAAGTAAAATTAAATAGATGGCATACCTTCGGTTCAGTATATAATAGCAGTGACTTAGATGGAGAGGATACTATTATATGTAGTTAAGAGTTAACCATCACCTAATCTCAAATTAATCGCTTCGTAACAAACCTTTCAGATGGAGAAGTGATCCACAGTAACAATTATCTAGAATTATTTCCAAAGGAGATTTGTACTGGTGATACCGCAATTAATCTATCCGATGGGGAGGAAGACCTTACTGTAACACACAGGATTTAATTGCATCGCCTACAAACTGGTGATGGAGACCGCATGATTTACCTGTGAATAAATTTCTCTCCCACATAGATTTTTAAAACATTTTTTAGAGTTATAAAAATCTGTTCAATTAAAATAAATTTATTAATTTTGAAAGCCACACGATCTGAAAGAATCAAATATCTTTACATGTACACAATTCCAAAGATCTTGGTTTATCAAACCATCTTTCGAAAGTCACACGATCTGAAAGAATCAAACATCTTTCCGTGTATACGATTATAAAGATTCTGATTTATCAAACCATCTTTTCGTGTTTAAATGCGTAACAAATAAAATTTAATAAATGCACAGTTTTTTCTCCAGCTTTTCAGCTAAAGTAGTGATTAAAGGCATTTATTTATTTAATTTTTTGTTTCACATTTTTTGAAAAATAATAATTTATTTCGATTAAATATTTTTTTATTTAATTAATTCAAAATTCGAAATTAATTCTCACGTTTTTTCAAGATATTTGATTTAAAAAATCTTCTTTAAACGTGATATTTTGTAAAAAATAAAATATCTAAAGTTTTTCTATTTAATTAAAATTAATTAATTAAAAAAACTTAATTTTATTTTTCATTACAAAATATTTTAATTAAAACCGAATATTCGAATTAATTAAATTAACAGGATAAATAAAACTAATATATATCTCATCCACGCAATTAAAATATAAAAATTAAATACAAAATAAATATTCCGATTTTATGATCACACTGAAACAGTAAGGGGTTTAAGTCTCCTGTTAAAGATAAATTTCAAGTAATTCAATTTGTATCAGATTCCTGTATCCCAATAGCATTGAATTCGCATCAGACAAGGAAACTATTTGGGAATAACGCTTTGATTTGGTTAGGCGCCGCTTCAGATTGCTTGGAATCCAGAAACCAATCAAACACCTGGCTGGGATTGCCGCAACTTTTGGGACTGCCGAACCAGTGCATTGTTTCTGTTTGTGGGAATCCGGCGCTTATTAGGATTGACGCCTGGGAATTTCTCCAAAACAGTAATTGCTCCAAACTCTAGCACTATTTTTGCGCCTCAGTTTTGGGAATAACACCACTGTTTGGCGTTGGCTATTTGCGCCAACAGCTTGCTTGGGATTGGACCAGCGTTGGGACTGGATTTTTGTTCCGAAAATTGCTTTAGTGGGCTACTGTTGGAACCGAATTACAACCACTGTTTGCACCGATTGGCTGAAGCTTGGGAATCCAAATCCACATTCAAAAAAAATTGTGCTGATTGGCTGAAGCTTTCGATTGCCGCACACTGCTTGTGATTGGGCCGGTGCTTGGGAATTGGATTGTTGGCGCCGGTGGTTTGCCGAGTTTCTCCTTCTTTTGTTTTTTTATTTATTTTATCCAAAAACAAATTGTTTGGACAGAAAAAAAAATATCCCACAACTTTAAACCACCAGAACCACTGCCGTATCTTCTATACCTATTATTATTATTTTTCTTTCAAATAAACTAGAAAAAAAAAACTTAAAGAACATAAATTTTTTATTTTTTATTTTTTTACATCGAAACCTATGTTCCGTAAGCTCACATTCGATCTAAAAATTAATTAATCTAACACGGTCAACCCTCGTGATTAGAAAAAAATCGTTTTATAATAGATGATCATAAAATCAGGATTTAGAACGCCTGTAAAACCAAATTAGCACAGTTCTAAATCTACCCGGCCTCGATAACCGTAAACAAAAAATAAAACGGCTTTGATACCAATTTGTTGGAGACAATACTGCCAATATCTTTTTTTTTTGTAAAACGATTTTCGGTAAAAAATTAACTGGACGAACAAACGTCGAAACGGGCTCTAGATAAAATTTTTGACGTCGAACGATAAAAAATAAACCTGTGCAACCAAAGTTAATTTAGATGAATACCACTTGTCGATATAATTTTCAACTACGACTTGATTCCGAGTTGAACCTCCAATTAGATCTTCCACCGTATTTCCTTACGCGATCCTCGAACGTAGTGTGGGCTACGATCCTCCGAGAACTCGTACCGGCAGCACCCCGATATATTTAAGTCTTGAAAGACAAAAATAATATCATAA
>JAOTRH010022118.1:0-18349 GCA_034768845.1 Heliamphora exappendiculata | reverse complement strand
GTATTTCTAATACGTCTCCAATTGATAAGGCTCCTTCTTCCTCGAATCAATTCATTGTGCTTGAATCTTATGTGCTAGAAGAGATGGACTTATATAAAAAGATGATAGGTGAAAAGAGTAATGATAATGTATGCTCTCTAAGGGATTATCTCTGAGCCTACCGTTCATTGTTTTACACGTTTGAAAATGATTCTGAAGTACCTTTCATATGAAAATATTGTTGGCCCTTTGGATGATTTCGTCTTCAAGTGGCGAAAATAAGAAGAAACTCTTTGAGAGAATTGAGAATCTTAAACTTGTTAGAAAAAAACTAATTCCTTTAAATAACCTAAGAAATCGTGCTTAAATAAAAAAAGTAAGTTTTTCCTAACTCTCGATTTATGAGAGTTTTTAGGCTTGTTATGATTTTGTATTTTGATATTTTGCTCTATTATCATTTTGTTAACCCTTGAGGGTGTGTATTGAGCTCCTTCATATTTTTTTAATTTTGATTAATATACACTTAATTAGCTAAAAAAAATATTCAAGAAGTTAGTGTTTTGATTTGACTTTTTGACTTTTTAACTTTTTAATCTTTATATTTTTTTACCCAATGGACTATATTAGTTTTTTTTTACATTTTTAGTCAAAAGACAAAAAAAAAATTAAATTACCAAATGAACCCTAATACTAGTGATCGACATTTAGTTTATATTAGAAACAAATAGAAAATAAATTCTGGTCATCATTCATATTGCGTAATGGGTTCCATATGCAATATAAATGGCAAGGTTTTTTTTCGTGTGCTTTTTTTTTTTAGTTTAAAATATGTGTTGAAAGCATCTTTCTCCTAAAAAACGTGAATAGGATTTTATTCTTTTATAATATTCACTTTAAACCTATCTCGCTCGATAGTTCAAATTATTCATGTTGCAAAACTTATCAAAAAAAAGTTCATCTATATAATAGGTTAAGTTGATCAAAAATCTATAATTATATAAATCACATTGATTCTTAAAAGTTGTAAGATTTAGAGTGAAAAATTATACTATTTTTGTCTTTTCAAAAGTCAATATGATCTAACCATGTAATTATCCATATATGATTAATTTTACTTTTTATATAATTAAACGTTTTTCGTGAACTCTACAACGTGAGTATTAAAATAATCGAGATAGGAGTGACGTCAGATGTTGAGTTATGGGGTCAATTGACTCGATCAATTTTTTTTCAAAAATTATTATCATAGTAAATTCTTGTTGGTATATAATTGATCTCGGTTAAAAAATATGGCTAACCACATAATAATATAAAATATTATAATTATCTTTAACGCGTTCTATATGATTACTATTTTTAATATTTTTATTCTAAAAGTAAATGATACATTTGTAATTCTTGAAAAAACATGACACAAAGTTTTACAAATTACAAATTTAATTATACAACTATTTTATTAAACTATTTTTTATAATCATAAATATGCAACTTTAAAAACTTAACAACCGTTTTATGGAGTTTAATACCAAATTAGATACTTGTATGATTTGATACAATGATTGTTTGGTCCAGATATTAGAAATGATATTTTTGATACTATTCACAACTAAATTATTATGTATCAATTTTAAAACATAAAATGTCATCGAATACAATTATAAAAAGTTCATGTATTAATTTTTTTTTGGTTAAAACAACAAAAAGATTATATTAGAAGTGTATTCAAATTATTAATTGATACATATAATTTAATTTATAGTATGCTGATAATATATTATTAATTATTAATTAGTGTAAAAATTATTATTTTATATTAATATTTTATAGAATAAATTGAATTTAAATTTTTAAATAACTCCATCAATAAAAATTTCTATAATCACTACTGAATCGAGATATGTGTAAACTAATTCGAATACCCTAAAATATCAAAAAAGTGAACAGTAATCTCTCTCTTTTTTTAAAATAATGTTGGGTCAACCAACTAAAAAAAACACGTATCTCGTGGAACCCACAAAATGGTTGAAATGTATTTTCTGTGCAGTTTTTGTGTTTGATTTCACGGGTACAAAGTGTTTTTATTCATTTTTTTTATTATGCACATCTACTTTTTTTTTATAAAAAATTATATTTTTAAAATTTATCTGTTAAAATTTATAAAACAATAGTCATATTGAATATAAGCTAAGTTTTTTATCTTTTGACTTAAAGTTAATCATACGGTTTACCAAACGGACTTTGTGTATATTTGGCTTAAAGCAACTTTACGCAAAAGGTCTGGCTTAAAGTTAAGTTGCCAAACGAAGCCTAATAATAAGCATGAATTACTTTTTTTTATGTTTGATTTGATTCCGATTAAATAATAAATTTAATCATAACTTGTTTGATTTTTTGCACATAAAATTGGATAAATTTTATAATTTTTAGAATTTATCATAGATTAAATAAATTTAATTTTCAAATTTATTGCAATCATAAAAAATATATGAGTAATAATCATTTTATTACCAATCTAAGTGGATTGGAATACCCCATTTTGGTGGGATTATTAATCCTGGCATGTTTGATAATAGTTATTAGGGGTGGGATTAGATTGTTACACTGGTCAACTATTGAATTTCAAGTTTGCATGCAAGCATTTGGCTCGAACTAATAGTCCATTAGGAGTATTATTAGTTCTATGGCACCAAAGAGATGGATGAATTGAGTTAAACAATAATAATAATTTTAAAATTTTTGTAATTTTACGAAAATAAATATAATAAAGATATAATCAACAGTGAAATTAAAGAGGTAAGAGAGAGAAAGTGAAACCAGACACCGTGATTTACAGTGGTTTGGCTTCTTTCAATCCTACATCCACTCTTTACGATTCTTTTTGAGAATTTGTACTAAAATTGAATGTTTTATAGGCGTATTCAAAAGCCTTTACAGCCTAAAAAGATTTCTACAAACTCCCTATTTTTCTAAATTCTCTTATGCTCTTCTTTAAGAAGTTAGCTAACTTTCTTAAAATATTACAAAAGTGACTCACACTTTACAATAAATGAGATTGGATCAAAGATTTACAAACACGCACTTCTTACAATGATTTGCTAATAAATGTATAAGAAAGTGAGAGTATTTGGCTAGATGAGTAAATGTAGTAGTAAATGCTTCTATAAAGATTTTAAGCTTTCAATGCAATCAATAAAAAAGTAATTCAAAAGTTTAAAACTCTGAAACTTATTCCTTATATAGCCTATTGAAGTAAATGACTATTGGGTGGTTAGTAGAGGTAATAAATGCTATGAAAATGTTACTGTTCAAACCAAAACCCTTTTTGAAATTCGTCGCAAGTGTCGACACAATCTGGTTGTGGCCTTGGCTCATTAGCAAACGTGTCGACTCAATGCTTCGTTGGTGTCAACCTTATTTTTGTATTTTTCTCACCCACACAGTGGTGCTGTTATGGTACTTTTGGTGTCGACATTTTAGTTTTCTAGTTGGGACCTTGGTGTTAACTCATTTCAGAGTTGGTGTCGACTCAAGACTTCATGGTTTGCTCACAGTGTCAACTCATGTCTACGTTGATGTCGACTCAGATGAGAACTTTAGTTACTGAAAAAATAGTGTCAACACTTCTTCACTTTGGTGTCGACCTTTTTAGTCAGACTTGCCTACTAAAAAAATGATATCGACACTTCTTCACTTTGGTGTCGATCCTTTCAGTCCGACTTGGCTACTGAAATTTTGGTGTCGACACTTCTTCACTTTGGTGTCGATCCAAACTGCTTGTTTTCAGAAGATGCGTTTGTGTTGACTTATTTTTTCTTTGGTGTCGACACATTTTGATCAGTGTTCGGGAGATGACTTGAAGTTTTTGTGTCGACTCATTACTTCGTTGGTGTTGACACATTTTGAATTTCTTGGATGGTGTCCAGGTATCGACTCTGTTATCTTTGGTGTCGACCCTTAGAACCCGGACCTTGAAACCCAGAGGATCACTTGGTGTCGACTCAAATATGTGTAGGTGTCGACACAAATTGAATCCCGTCAAGATGCAGAGTTGTCGACTCATCATGGATCCCGGTCCAATACTGGAGGTATTGACACAAATCTCTTTAATGTAAACACACTTGAGTTTCTGAAACGTCTCAAGTAAAGCTGTTAAGGTGTCGACCCTAAACTTCAATAGTATCGACACCCTTGAGTTTGTCAAGCGTACTTTTCCTGTATGTGTCAACCGAAAACCCAATTGATGTCGACATAAGTCGTTCTGTTCAAGAACACTAAGTGTCAACTCATTTAGCGGAATGTGTCAACAGAAATGGCATAAAATGTCAACTTATTTGGCATGTAGTGTCGACACTATCTTTTTAAAAATAATTGAATATAATCTTTTTAAATCAATTAATTAAAAAATACGAATTAATAAAATTATCAAAATCTATAAAAAAAATTCCCTTAGGTTAACAAGTATGAATCCCACCAATCTGTGGGATTGGCAATACCCACCTCCACTTGTTACTAGTAATCCAATCCGGGTGAGTAGAATTGTTTTGCTAATTTTACCCTCACGAGAATGAATACCACCAATTCGTGGCATTACTTTACCAATTCGTGTGCTTGCTAATCTCCTTGGAATAGATCTAGAGGATCTCAATGTTGTCGTCGACGGTAGCAGCGGTTGAGGTTGAGTGGCGGTGTCCTCGTCACTAGGGTTACAACTCGTGAGGCGATGTGAGTTCGGCGTGAGCAACGATAGCTCACCTGATTTGTCACCACACCGTCGTCTCTGGCGTTGTTAGTTGCCAATGCCATGTGATGTCCTTTTCCTCTCAATCTCACTTTGTGATATCCTAGTATCCCACATCGAAAATGAATAGGGAGTTCCTGAGGTATTAAAAAAAAACCTCCAACCCCCATATAGCAACGAGACATTTTTTATGTGGTAAAGATCCTAACAGAACTCAGTTAAGCGTGCTCACGCTGGAGTAATGTAAGGATGGGTGACCTCCTGAGAAGAACAAAATCGTGAGGGCTTTGCATAAAATGAATAATATCGTTCCTATAAGAAGGGTTGGGGTGTTAGAAGTAGTATCAGAGCCCCATCTCCAAGTGTGGGCACCTACCGTCTCGCGTGTCATGTGGACAGGCTACTGACTGGGCGGGTCGATAAAGACTGGAAAGCTATCAGAGCTGACAGGCTACTGCACGGGAACGTGCAACCCTACGGAGGGTGGATTGTGATACCATGGTATCCCACATCTGAAAGGAAGATGGAGTTCTTGTACTATAAAGTAAAAATCTTGAACCCCTACATAACAATGAGACATTTTTCCATGTGATAGAGACCCTAGCATAACTTAGTTAAGCGTTCTCATGTTGGAGTAGTACAAGGATGGGTGACTTCTTAAGAAGAATAAAATCGTAAAGATTTTGCCCAAAGCGAACAATATCGTTGCTATGAGAAGGGTCAAGGTGTTACACACTTCCTCTTGAACACACATATTAGCTAGCTCATTCAAGCTCCACTTATCCTTATTGATATTATAATGAATTTTGAATGGGTTAAATTGTGCAGGAAGTGAGTTGAGGATAAATTGGACAAGAAATGACTCATCCACATTCATCCCTAAATCACCAAGCTTTGCAGCTTTGTCAGACATATTAAGGATGTGATCCTAAACTCCTTGATTACCATCATATTTTATTGTTGTTAATGCAACCATTATTGTGCCTACAAGTGACTTATTAACATATCTAAAACGATCTTTCACAGCTTTTAAGAATTCTAATGCATTCGAGGTCTATGGCATAGATATTTTGATATTATTTGCCATAGTTATCCTCATGAACATCAGACTAATCATGTTCGATCTTTTCCATGAATTGAAATAGCATCCTTGTTTTTTAGTGTTATCATCAGTGATTTGAAGCATCTTTTCAACAAATAATGTCATGTCAATATCCAATACTTCTAGTGTGAATCGAACATGCTTATTCTATTTTGAAAAATTTGAACCAATCAGAATTAGAACACTAAATGCATGAGAGTGTAACAAAATAGGAACGATTACTGAAAAAATAGGACAATGCTTATTTTAATATTTTGAGTTTAAATTTTATAATGATAAACTAGCTAGTGATATCATATCGATTTCTCCTTTGAGCGAAATCTAGTTATATCTATTATTCACTCATTAATTAAGTGTAAGATTATCACATATGTAGGTTTAAGTAATTTATGTAGTTTATTAATTAGGCATGTTATCTTTTGGTAACTAGATCTAATTAATTAAATTGTATAAATTAAATTATCTTACGCATATTATAATTATTTGAATGTAACTCTCCTTTGGATTAGCCTGATTCTCTTAATTATAACTACAATTGAAAATATTATTGATTTAAAAATACATTTTTAACAAATTTTTATATAATTCTATATTCATAAGTTTTATAAATTTAGATTACTTTGGTAGTTACTAAATTTACAATTCATATGGATACAAAACTAACTAATAATATTGTGAATTTATTTTATTTTATTTGGTCATTCTATAATTTAATCACAATTTTTATTAAAAATAAATATACGTAATTTCTATTATTCTTTTATGTGATTAAAAACTATTCAATGACCATTGCGCGCGCACGCGCGCGCGCGCACACACACACACACATATATATATATATATGTATATATATATATATATATTGAGTTTCTATTATTCCAGTATACTATGAGACCATGCAAGCAGGTGATATGATATGAAGAAGTTGCAAGAATCAAAATTGGACTGCAACACATATGGGTAAAGAAAAAAAAATGATTTTGGAATAATAAAATAGGGACATGCAAACTAGATCTGTGCAATCAAAAAGCATTTAACATCACCCTAGCTAAGGCCATGTTTGTTTCTTATATAAACCTTTTAATGTTAGCTTATGACATTAAAATACAATGGGATAAAAAGTGCTAACATGAGTATCCCACCCACGTTTGGTTCCGGAGAAATAATATCCTTCACAGCGGAATCAAACGGCATCATGGATCTGTCCCCACTCCCCACCCAATTTTTTTTTGCTTCCTTTTATAGCTATAAAAAATTCTATTACGATTGACTTAATATATTATAGTTATTATTCTTTAAAAACAATCCAAAATACAAGTAATAATTTATTATTTCATGAAACTACAATTCTTATCAAAATAAGATCATCGCAATACAAAATATCTATAAAACAATCTCATACACACCATAAATAATTATTAAAATATTTAAAATATCTTGATTTTAAAACATACGCATGAAATACTGAATCAAGACTTGTAGTTGAGTAATGAAGAATTGTTATTCACTGTCAATCTTAAGCATGCACGCTGTAATTAATTCTATGACTTGTATGCATAATTATTTAAAACAAAAATATTATTGCGATTTATACTATAGTAAATAATTAATCTCGTGGAAAAACCTTGTCATTTTATATTGCGGTGTGCATGACAATATATTCATCACAATATTATTTTAAGATGTATTGATTCACAAAAACATGCTCTGATATCAATTATTAAAAAAAAATTTTTTTTACTTTTTCATAGTAAAATTATGCAAAATATTTAACATACAGAATTTTGAATCTAATACAACTCAAGAAAAAACTGAATATTAAGGACGTACTTTTAACGGTCATTGGTATTTAATTAACTGATTAAATAGAATTTTTACTTGAATTCTTAACACGTCTTCTTTTCTCTGTTTCTAACATTTCAAAATAACTATATAGTGAAATTAATGAAAAATTAATATCTATAAGAGGTGGTTATTCTATCTTTTATAGAGGAGTGAAGAGGGTTTAGAAGTTAACTCTTAAAATTTTTTTTACTCATTAATGGTTTATCTCTTATTTTAAAAGAATTATTTTTCAACTTATACTCTATTAGATTAGATTAGCAGTATTTTTAATTGGCTTAACAATAATTTGTGAAATTTAAATACAATTAAAATATATAAAATTGTAAGGCTAATGGGCTACCAAAAAACTAACAGGTCTAACATATGCAATATAAATGACAAGGTTTTTTTTTTTTTCTGTGTCTGTTTTTTTTAGTTGAAACTTTGAAGTAAATGTGTTTAAAGCATCTTTCTCTTAAAAAAAGTGAATAGGATTTTATTATTATATAATATTCACTTTAACTATATCTTGATCATAAAAACTATTCAGGTTGCAAAACTTATTAAAAAAGTTTATCTATATATATATATATATATATATATATAATAGTTTAAGTTGATCAAAAATCAATAATTATGTAAATCACATTAATTGATACTTAAAATTGTAAGATTTACTCTTAAGATTATACTTTTTTGCTTTTTCAAAAGTCATTGTGATCTAACCATGTGATTATCGATATACGGTTAATTTTACTTTTTGTATAAATAATTTTTCCGATAAACTCTACAACATGAGCTGTTTAAATTATTAAAATGGTCGAGTTGTACATATACTAATCCGAACATTATGAAATATCAAAAAAGTGAACCACTATAAGAAAAAATAGTGATCTCTCTCTTTTTTTTCAATAATGCTAAGACATCCAACTAAAAAAAAAAAACATGTATCTTGTGGAACCCACAAAATGGTTGAAATGTATTTTTGTGTGCAGTTTTTGGGTTTGATTTTAGGGGTACAAAGTATTTTTATTCATTTTTTTATATATAAATAGAGAGGAGTTAGACTCGCAATATCTAACCTAAGCTGAATCTGTGGTGACCATATTTTCTGTTCTTCCAACTGTCAAAAACTGAACTCGCCATGCATGCAGGATGAAGAGATTAAACAGTGCAATACCAGCTCCACCAACACTCCAGGATCAACACAATAATGGCGAGATTGCAAACACCATTTCTTCCTCAAATATAATTTCCTCCATTCCATTCATTTCAACGCTCCTAATTGCCCTTGCCTTGACTCTCTTCGCCTATGTTTGGCCTGGCTTTTAAACTAGACTTTTTGGCTTTTTCTACTAAAAAGAGTTACTTTGTTTGGATTTTCATAAAAAAATTAAGTTTTTTTCACTTTTTCTCTTACAAAAAAATCATAATTTGACACAAAAAAATTATGATTTGACACCAAAAAGCCAAAAAGCCTAAAAATTACTAAAAAAATTAATCCAAACACAAACTTCTTCTAATTAACAATTTCTTCTATGACAAAAGGAAATAAATGAAAAAAAATGTTCAAAGTCTTTAATCACCATGATTTCTAGTGCATTATTCCAAGATTCCTCTTTCAATGCACTCACACTATTTTTTTTAACTTTAATTTTCCTTGAACAACAATAAGAATTCCATACTTTAAGGACTCGTTTAATAATCTAAGTTGAGTACAATTAATAAGAAGGTGAGATTAACAGATAAGGTGGGATTGAGTTCAAATTAGGCCTTGTTTGGCAATTGGCCCTGAAAGCCAAAATGTCTTGTTCGGCAATCCAAAGGCTTTTAACCTTTTAACATTTTTGCGTTTTTATATAAATATTTTTATATTTTTTTGAAATATAATAATTTTTATTATACACATCAATTTTTTATAAAAAATTATATTTTTAAAATTTTCTTGTCAAAATTTAGCAGACAAGATCTATATTGAATATAAAATTATTTAAAAATAAATTTTTAAAAGCTAATTATAATAATTTTAAGCCAAACTTTTGTCTTTGTGGCTTATTTTTTACTTCAACTTACCCCTACAATTCACGAAACGAATTTGTTCCTTATTTGGCTTAAGCAAAGAATTTGACTTAAAACCAGGTTACCAAATAAAACCTTAATAATGAGGCCTAATTAATCTTTTTTTATATTTGATTTGGTTCAAATTAGATAATGAATTAATCATAACTACAAAAAAAAATAGACCGCTCGAGCAGTAGATGTAGCGGTCTTAAAGAGCTGTTGATTTCTCACATCTCTGCAACATGTGCTGCATAACAAGCATCACTGCTCGAGCAGTGAAAAGACTGCTCGAGCGGTCCTCGATAAGACAATTTTAAAAAGCGCATCTACAACTAGGTTTTTGAATGGGATTATAAATATATGACAGCCAGCATTTTTAAAGTGTGCCTCCTCAGTTTATATGAAGCCCTAGCCACCTAAAGGGATCTTCTCAAGTTAATTCTTTTACAAATGAAATTGGATAAATTTTATAATTTTTAAATTTTATCCCTAGATTAAATAAATACATTTTTCAAATTTATTATAATCATGAAAAAATATAAGGGTAACAATTATTTTATTACCAATGCAAGTGGATTGGAATACCCCATGTTGGTGGATTACTAATCCAATGAGATTATTGCTCCAATTCATTTTAAAACAATCAAAGAAAGTATAATGAATACAAAGGATCAACAATCCAATCCCATTGATCCTACACCTAGCATCAAACATGGCATGCATTGATACTTTAGGATTGGTGCGTGTTGGAGGGTTAAGTTGTTATTAATTTGGATTTGGAGATTGTTGTTGGAAATGGTGATTAGAGCTGTTTATCAATTATGGAAATTAGAATGGTCAAAGATGGTGGAATAGAGAGGAGAAAAAATATGAGTTAATTGACAGTTTTTGACACGAGAGAATTTGAAAAAATAAATCTTTTTTTATCAAAGGATAAAAAAATACCAACAAAACGAAAAATAAGGCTTTTATTCCAAAATAGGACTTGGAAAAATTTAAAATTGTTTATATTTTTTAAAACAAAATAATTATCAAATGAATTTTTAATTATAATTTCAGTTTACAAAAGTTGTAAAAAAATAAAAAAAATACAATAAACAGAAACGTTAGCATTGGGAGCCTTGCATTAAAAAACATGAGTTCAGCTTTGATTTTCTGATGCATCTTGACTTGACCCTCAAGTACGAGTGAGTCTAAAAGCAAACATGTTTTTAGATATCCACTTGTATAAGTGTTAATGTATCATGTATAAATATTTTAATACATATATTTACACAATTACATTTAGAATTACCCCATCAAATTCATTTCCCTTGAATTGAATGTAGCACAGTTTTCTTTCACAGCAAGTCTAGATGCATGTCTCTCCAATCTGACGAATGTTTGGTTGTTATCTAAGATGGAGAGAGTGGGAAGCTTTGTCCAAACGCCCTAAAATCCCCTTTAAAAGAAAACATGGCTATTATTTAGATTAATTTGTAATATTCCATCCTACATTGGTGGGACATAAACATTAAGTTTGATATTAAAAAAAAATTATAGACTACTAGTTTACTACTAATAACTCAATCTAAGTATTTTGGATCTTTTTGTTTAATTTTTTACTTAAGTTATTGGGTTAGTAATTTACCTGAGTCGTTAGAAATGGTAACAGAGCTAATTATGATCCATTAAGAGCTCCGTGATAGTGTGGATAAAGGAATAGAAGTTTCGAAAATGAGTAGGGCCCCGAGATTGTATATCTTGTACACGCTAATTGTTTGCTCTGTATCCGTTAATGGACAGCTATTCACATCCCAATCAAAAAAAAAATCTTGGCCACGTGACGACATCTCATTTTTGAGTGGAGGATATTGTGATAGCTCATCCAATATTAATGAAAAATAAAAATTATATATAGTATATATAGAAATTTATAGGTTACTACTAATAACTTGAGGTTAAGTATTTGAGACTACATTGTTAAGCTTATTCAAATTATTAGGTTAGTAATTCACTTAGCTAGTTACAAATGGTATCAGGAGAAACCTTAGCCCCTTAATGGGTTCCGTGGCAGTGTGAATAAAAAAATAGAGGTTTCAGCGAGAGGTAAAAGCTCTGAGATTGTATATTTTGTACACGCTAGTGGCTGCTATTCGCATCCCAGTCAAGGAAAGAACTTGGGCCATGCAATGAAGCGTCATGTATTTGAGTAAAGGATATTGTGATATTTCGTCTCATATCGGTGAGAGATAAAAATTATATTTTGTATATAAAAAAAACTTATAGGTTATTACTATTAACTTGAGTTTAAGCATTTTGAGTCATATTATTAAGTTTATTTAACTTATTGAACCAGTGGTCCACTTTTGTCGTCACACAATTGGTTTTACATTAAAAAAATAAAAACAAGTAAAAAAAAACTGGCTTATTAACTTATTTTGACTAATTTTTATTTTTTAACTTCTTTTTTTCATATTTTGATATAAACTTTTACCTTTTTAACTAGACTAGATAAATTGAATTCGAAAAATATAAAATATTAAAAGTTTGACCAAACAATTAAGTAAATTCATTAAAGGTAATATATGGACAAAATAAAAATAAGCTAATGAGTAGCGAAATACACAAATCAAATATACGTGAACCAGGAACCCAAAATCGATAGTGACCCTGATGAGAAAATAACCACAAGGTTTCCTGATCAATCCCTAAAATAACCAACGTCTAGATAAAATGACAATCAAGTAAATCAACCATATGCTTTGGTCAGCCATCCAATCTCATCAATATAACGCGTATTATGCACACTTAGCTATATGAGATTAGGAAAGTTTGCCAGGGCAATACGACCATGACCGTTTTGCACGTGGGACCTATTCATGTGGCTAGGGGTACGGTATTCAAGATGGATTATAATGGATTCAAGTATTTTATCTAGATATTTATTCCCAATTATTAGCTTGCTTGGTGTCAAATGGTCAAAATTCAAACCACGAAATTTGCCTTGTGATAGCACTAAGTTACAGCAACACTTAGTCCCAATCACTAATGATGGAAAGGCACACAAACACGCAACAACTAATATAGACACACGAATTACAAGAACAAATCTCAACCTTTGAATTAAACACTAAGTAAAATATAAAGAAAATGCCTGAGACAAAATCACATCACTCTTCTGTGTGCATAAAGTAGTCAGGTCATGCCCATTTATAGGCATGCAAAAGTTACAAACAGTCCTGCAGTGGATATCCCCCAACTGCGAGGCACATGTGCAGAATACAATAAAAAACGCACACTTTGACACTTGTTACACTTTGAACATCTCTAACAAAGGTTCTTGAACAGTCAATAACTACCCAGGTTATGCCGGCACATGCCACATTGTGCTGACATGTTAGTCAGGCTAAGTTCTTAAGAAATAACTGTCAATTATCGCATATGTTGTGCTGCAACATGGGGCTGGCTATGCATAGACATGGGTCAGCAGTAGGAACTACTCAGTCATATGCAATGTATGCCCTAAGTATGCTACACCACTATGGACAATGCTGAAATAGCGTCAGCTGCCTAGCCTGTACTGGTGCCAGCTTATTGTTTTTCATATGCCCATTGAGCCGCCTGCTTGTATTAACTCACAGGTCATACAAAGTATCCGCATCTATGCATCGAGAATTGTGCCTTCATGTGCCAAGTATTCCTATCATTCTTGTTTAAGGGTCAAGTAAGAAATTCTTTACCACGTAGCCACCTCGAATAATTTAGCATACTTTTTCCATGCCGTCAAGGGTTGGCAAGGGGTGCAAGGTGCCACCCGAGATACCCTCGTGTCAGGGTGCTAACACTTACTACTCCATCTAAAATCTAATTTGATCGTCAGATGAAATTCCACCGTAAAGACTTTGATGCCTCTTTTAACCTTTTCTTTGGCATTTTAGGTGGAATCCAAATTTTTGAAAACCATTTCAGGAATTGAAACCATCGTAAGCAAATAAGCAACTATTTCATATTATGTCAAAACCAAAATCTAAATCTATTTAAGCAACTATTTCATATTATGTCAAAACCAAAATCTAAATCTATTTCCTATATAGACAATTAATTTGGAATTAATCGTAATACCATGCCTTCCAATTCTTTTTCAAATTTCTTTCAAACACTAAGGCGGAAATCCTTTATTCAATTTTGGCAATTGTGTTCTTGGTTTCCTCAACTATATATCCTCAACTTTCTTCCCCTATTTTAGGGAAAATATAAATTGAATCTGCGTCAAACTTAAAAATTTCATTCTAAAATTATGTTAGATAGTGATTTTTGGCACGACGAAGCAAGTAATTCGCTAATGTATATAAACAATAAATCATTCCAAAAACAAGATTTGGCGTCAAAGTCCGTTCCAAAAAAAAAAAAAAAAGATTAGGCGTCAAAAAATAGAGGCCCGATTATTCAAATGGGAAGTTTTCGAGTTTAGGAAGGAACAATAAGAGAAGTCTCTGGTTCATTTTCGGAAATTTCACACTATTCTTGAACGAAGATCCAACATGCATAAACACCTTCCATCTTTCTTCGTAACCCAGAAAATCCACCAGTCGATTTTCTCCTACCTCGTAGGGAAATCTAAACCAAACATGGAAATCAACAAAAGGAAATTAATTAGTTAAATCTTAATTTTCCTTTAATGGCTTGTCTTGATCCTTTCCACGATCTTTAATTTTCCCTGAATTTTAATTTCTAGGGCTGAGATATTGAATTCACCATTACCTCCATGCACCCACGGCCACGGGTCTCCCATCTATCTATATATACAAGAGATCACCATACAAAGTTGAGAGAAATTGAGAGATTTTCACAGAGAGAGAGAGAGAGAGAGAGATTATGGATCTAAAACGAAGAACTATCACTGTTCTTATGTTCCCATGGCTAGCTCATGGTCATATCTCACCCTTCTTAGAACTAGCCAAAAAGCTCTCAACCAGAAACTTCAAGATCTATCTATGTTCTAGTCCTGTCAATCTCGGTTGCATCAAAAGAAAACTCAGCGAAAAGTACTCCGAATCTATAGAACTTGTTGAACTCCATGTCCCAACCTTACCAGACCTTCCGCCCCATTGCCACACCACCAAAAACCTCCCTCCTCGTCTCATGCCAATCCTGAAAGAGGCCTTTGATTTGGCCGAACCAAACTTCTCAAACATCCTCAAATCTCTCAAACCAGACGTTCTTATCTATGATTTCCTTCAACCATGGGCGCCGGCCGCCGCTTCTTTATACGACATTCCCGCGGTCGACTTCATCACCAGTAGCGTCACCATGACTGCCTTCATGCACCATCTCTACAAAAACCCACTTTCTAAGTTCCCTTTTCCATCCATTTATTTCCGTGATTATGATAAAGTAGATGTCACCCACTTGCTTAACCGATCTGGAATCCTCGATAAAGAAAAAACTCGCTGTTTTGACTGCATGGAACGATCCTCCGACATTGCTCTGATCAAGACTTTCAAAGAGGTCGAAGGAAAATACATAGATTACCTCTCTAGATTGGTTGGGAAGAAGATTATGCCGCTTCCGCTCGTTCAAGACTGCGCCAACGAAGACGACGATGGGGGGATCATCGAATGGCTGAACAAGAAGAAACGGGGATCCACCGTTTTCGTTTCTTTCGGCACCGAGTATTTCCTGTCGGAGCATGAGACGGAGGAGATAGCTTACGGTCTGGAGCTCAGTGGCGCTAACTTCATATGGGTTTTGAGGTTTCCCATGGGAGCAAATACGAGCGTTGAAAGGGCGCTGCCGCGGGGGTTTCTCGAGAGGGTGGGAGGAGAGAGGGGAATGGTGGTGGAAGGGTGGGCGCCGCAGGTGAAGATATTGCAGCACCCAAGCGTTGGTGGGTTTGTGAGTCACTGTGGGTGGAGTTCGGTGATGGAGGGGATGAAGTTTGGGAATCCGTTCATAGCCATTCCCATGCATCTTGATCAGCCTGTGAACGCTAGGTTGGTGGAGGAGTTGGGTGTTGGTGTGGAGGTTGTGAGGGATAAGAATGGGTTGCCTGACAGGAAAAATGTGGCGCAAGTGATTAACCAAGTGGTGTTTGATGATGCTGGGGAGGATGTGAGGAAGAAAGCTGGAGAATTGAGACAAAGTATTGGCATGAAAGGAGTAGAGGAGGACATTGATGGGGTGGAGGAAGAGTTGGTGAAGCTTTGTATGAAGAAGAAGAAGAAGAAGAATACACTAGAGTAATCTCTTGGTAGCATTCAGATGGTTTGTTTTTTTCTAGTAATAATAGGTACACAGAATCAATTACAAAAAAATGATCCACAATTATCTATATGCAAATTTTCTTCACAAATATATATGGGTCTCACATGCATCTTTATAGTTGCAATTATTTTTTTGTACTTGGTTCTGTAAGTAGTTACTTGTAGGTGGATTTTTATTTTCCTTTTTGGTTGTGATTTTTTTGAAGGTCCTGGAGGATGATTAGAATCACACCTGGAGAGTCTTATAGGAGTTGGTGGGAGAGAAACAGGCACCAAGATATGTCAACCGAGTTTCTCTTATACATTCCCAAATATCTAATAAAAGTTAGAACTTTTGTACTCGTTTCAATTCTTTAAATTTTCTTTTCATAGTTCCTATTATAATTTGGCTTTGAAAAAACAGCCACTTCTGTTACTTTGAAAAACAATTTAAATCAATAAACTACATGGTAAAAAGTAATTTCCAACACAATTATTTTGCTTTGTGGCACTCTCACTCGTATCAAAACACCAATTCCAAGTTACTTGTAAGACAAAAAATTATAAAGTATTCTTAAAGTACCATTAACTTTGGCCATACTCATTATTTGTGTGATCTTATAACATTGAAAGGAATCACACAAAACAAAGAATTAGTATGGAAAATAGAAAAATAGGAGATGGGAAAGCTGTACCAGAGTCGAATGTAGGCATTAAATCTGTAAAAGAGTGCCATATTTACACAACTATTTAGTATCAAATATCAATTAAAAGGAAAAACTATTTAGTATCAACAAGGCAAAAGGATGAAGCCACCTCAAAATGAGTTCTCAGGATACACAATATTTTGAGAGGTGCAGTTTTCTACAACCATGGTTCAGGGGTTCTCCATACGTGCGCTATCCATGTGATGAACAGTTTTAATCATGCCTTTGTCCCATCACTAAATAACTTAAAACAAATCTAATAAAAGCCAAAATGATCTCTTGTTGATTTGTTTCTTTAATTTTCAAAACAATTCGTTAAAATAGTTCAAAGTTATGTCTCAAATTGCAATAGGAGGGACCTTAAATTGCAACAAGGAAGAAGAAGATTGTTTAGCAGAAATAGAAGTAAGAGAAGAAAAGGGAAATCATGTCTCAACAAATTTTACATATCTAGAAGTATAGACTCGATGAAAAAACAGATCAAGACACCTATATCCCTTCGAAGTAGATCAATAGCCAAGAAAAACATAATGAATAGATCTGGGAGATAATTTGTCAGCTGAATTAGGACTAAAGAACTAAAGAAGGAAGACAATTGATAGGATGAGTGGCAGCGAGAAGAGCTTCCACCTAAATGTAAAAGGCATTGCAGCTTGCAACAAGAGAGTAAGGGAAGTTTCAATTAAATGCCTACGTTTTCTCTTGATAGGTCCAGTTTGTTCTAGAGTATGAGGACAAAAAGATTGATGAATGACGCCAGTAGGACCTATAACTTGAGATAATTGAGAATGAAAGAACTCTCTTCCATTATCTGATCGAATGAGCTTAATATTATAATTATATTGGTTTACAACCATGGCTGAAAAATTTTAAAAATAGTTGAGTAAACAAGTAACTAATATTGATAACCAGTGAAAGAAGATGCATGCGTAGGGCTAGGACCCTCTAAATCCATATGAAGTAGCTGAAAAAAGAGCAGTGATCCTGTGTGTAGAAACAGAAAAGGGCAATCGATGACTTTTTGCAATATTACAGTAATGACAATGAAAATTAACAATACATCTAGGAATTGGAAAGATTCACCAAATAGGAAAAAGAGAGACGAGATGTTTGTGTTGGTAGATAATTCAACGCCATAAATATATACATACTCAGTGATTCAGAAAATATATTTTTATTAACTTTCAACAATTATAATAATCTGAAATTACAGAAAAATGAAATGATAGAAACAACATGAATATAACTTGCAAACCGAGTCCTGCAATCGCAGTTTCCTTAAGAATGATTCGCCGCCTACCGAGAGTGTTGTAAGTATTCCACCGGCGTCACTCTCCCAGGATAAAACGGCTCCACGAACGTTGGAACACCATCAAGGATCGGTTACGAACGTACTCCGTCTATCTTTCTCTCTCTTGCAGCTTACACTATAACCTGAGAACTGTATCTCCCATTTCTCACATTCTGTCTGTTGCTTTTCTGTCTGTTGCTCTCCTTCTCTGCTCTGTTTCGTCTCACTTTTTTTCCTGTGGGATGACAGTATATATAACCCTCCATCATGGAGGGGAGATCAATAGCAAGGGAGATCAATAGCCAGATCAATAGTTAGGGAGATCAATAGCCAGGGAGATCAATAACCACTCATGGCTATTGATTTTCAGGATTCAATTGCCAATTAAATGGCCAATTCAATTGCAATTGAATTCTGCTATTG
>JAOTRH010022097.1:0-21993 GCA_034768845.1 Heliamphora exappendiculata | reverse complement strand
GGGGGGGTGTCTTTGGGTGCTTAAACGAACAATACGCAAAATATTAGCAAAACCACTGGCCAAAATAATGATCAGAAAGTTTTGTGTTAAACAACTTCACATCAACATGAAATTACATTAATGATTAATCCATGTTTCAGACGGAACATGTGAACAGGCCGGCCTTGGTACAAGGCCAGAGAGCCATTGCTTTGGGCCCCCAAAAAAGGATTTAAAACAAGGGCCCCAAACTTTTTATACAATTATTAGCTGTAGCACCCCCCACCCCAAAAAAAAAAATGCATAAATAAATAGAATATTTTAGGTTGTGTCTCACATAAAAGTTGTTCAAAGTTAATCCCCATACCTAGGCCTAGTGCATTGGGCCTATCGCCTTGCTCTCTCTTCATTTAAAATTCCATTTTTTGGTGTATATACATACTATATACATAGTATTCTTGTTTCATTTATCTGATACATAATCTTGTCATTTTTAGTAATTAATTTTAATTTTTGTTACCGCTTGACTATTACAATTTCATAATGAAACATTTTGGGTTTGCATTATTGCCATAATTTGGTCTTTACATTGTTCAGTAGTTAATTTAAAGTTTTTTGTGGCATGACTACTATATTTTCATAACATTTTAGGTTTGGATCAATATTATAGCTTGGTTGTTAAATTAAACACTTCATGGAATTCAAATAAAGATGCGCAATATGAGTTTGGCATGTCTAGTTGTGTAAGCAACCCATTGGTATTTCAAAATCCTAAGAATAACATTGATAAACAAACCGTTAGTAATCTGCTCTTTGCTGTACTTTAGAAAAATTCATCATATTCAAAAAATCTAAAATTCCAATGAATAAAGCAAACACATTGTAATGATAGGTATTTATTTTTGAGTTTTTCTAACTATTTTTTTAATTGATTTTCATTTTAGTTAGTGAAAAATATAGAAGGCCTCATTTTGACACTAGGCTTGAAGCCACATAAAACTCAGGACCTACGTGTGAATTGCAAATAAACGCGCGCGCGCGCACACACACTACGATTGAAACAATGCGCTCAAACTAACTAATCTAAAAATAATCAGCTCAAGAATCAAGATATGAAAAATTAAAATCAACATTCTCAGTTCGTGAACTCTGTGATAATGATAAATTCAAATCTCTTCCCCAAACCAACAACTAATAATAAAAGCAAAAGAACTCACACTTTGACAGAACCTTGAGGCGTGTCCTTCTTGTTGATATCGTAACCAAACAAATTGCGCCTCAAGACGTATCTAGAGGCCACGGGGATCATAGTTAGGGTTACGGAAAACCCAGCGCAGCAGAGAACGGCATTGATGAGGATGGATCGCTTGATGTCTTCCTCGATGTTGTAGTGAGAGAATATCAGGTAGAAGTACGGGGCGAAGAAGACGAGAGAGACGGTCAGGATTTGGCCCGCCTTCGACGGCGCGACCGGAGGGTCGGCGGTTGAGTTCGCAGAGGCGGTGGTCTTTTCTTGGGATTTGGATTTAGTTTCGGTTGCCGGAGGCCTCGCGGTGGTGGTGACCTCCGTTGCGGTTCTCTTCCGAGCTCCCATGGCGCCCCTTCACTCAATTCCTCTCTGCGTGTATCTATATGTGTATATATGTATCTCAGCCCTGTTTGGATTGTCAAAATTAGAGTTTTAAGATGTATTTAACTTTTTGAGAAAAAAATGAAAGAAGAAAAAATAAAATTATTTAGAATAATTTATTTGGAGTAATTTTTTGTATTTTTTTAAATATCTATATATATACATATATATGGAGATTTGGTCACAAGTCTAACTTTTTTTATAAAATTTTATTTTTAATTTTTTTTAGTGTTTTGGACAAATTTATCCCTAATTAATTGAATTATTTCTCTCTCCCTCTATTTCTTCCTTTTGACTACTTTTTTTAATTACCATATTTATGTTATGTGATTGTATTTTTTTATTTTAAATATATATTGTATTTTTATATCGTTAAATAATATATAAATAAATAGGTACAAATAACCATTTTTTTGTTATTTTGATTAGTAATTAAAAATTTATTTGTATAATATTGTATACTATTTTTATTTTTAACAAATACGAATTTTTTAAATTTCACTTTTGATTCAATATTGTGTATGCAATATTTGTATATTGGACACTAATTTCTCATTTTAATGTTAATTAAAAAATTTATTTCTCAAAAGTTCTCATTTTTTATTTAATAATACGTATACAACATTTGTACGTTGAACATTAATCTCTCATTTTCAAAAAAATGAGAAATATCTCAACTTATATTGCATTCTATATATTTATTCCTAATTTTTTAACTTTAGAGTAAAATAATAAAAATCTCATCATCAATGATTATGAAATAAGGGATATATATATAAAAACAAACAAAATCAAATTCTAATCATATTTTCTCAATTTACATAAAATTTTATTAAGCACCAATACAATATAAGTTACAAAATGAGCAAAATAAAAAAAAATAATCACCAAAAATTATGCAGCATAAAATATGAAAACCCAAGTATTCAAACAAAAGTAAATAAATCTTATATAATAGTCAAAATAAATGTATGTATAAAGGAAATATAATAAATGAGGTCTCTTTATATGTTCATAATTAATTAAGAGTACAAAAACCTGTGATATTATTAATTTTTTAAAATAAGACTTTATGAAATAGTCAACAAGCAAAATGAACCTATTTTTAAATAATTTTGTAAAATAAAATCACGAATATAATATGATATAATCTAGTTGTAATTGTGAGATATGCCAATCATATTAAGATATAATTGGAATATGATATGATATGATTCAAGTTAAAATTATGGGATATACAAATTATATTGAGCCTGTATTATTATCTGATTATAAATTGACAGATATAGATTATTTTTAAATATAAAAGTAGATATAAAATACATTGAATATATATTACTTAAACATACTTCTCATGTTTGTTTATGTTCATATATATTTGGGTGTTAATAGGTAGATACAATGATTAAACACTAAAATTTCATATTTACCCTCATTAAATACCAAGTGTACAAGGGCTTGTCTGATTGCAAAAGTTCTCAAACTATTATTTTTTCTAAATTTTATTGTCGACCTTCAAACCTTTACTGGTAACAATAACAAGTTGGTAATCATTATATTTTTTCATTTTTCTAACAGTTAACTCATCAACGGCGTCAATTATGTATAATATTTCGTAACTTTTCTTCTTAAGCCGCTTCAATAATGAGCTAGGTAATCATTTTCTCTCTGTCTTTAGTTGAATAAAATTAGAATTTACTAATTTTGTTTTGTTTTTGAGTGTAGTCATTAGATGCCTAATAAATTTTTCAAGAAAATTTCATAGAGTTTTGTGTTCTCCGTTCTTTGCAATTTTTTACGAAGTTTTTTTTTTTTTTTTTTGGCTCCAATGAGATATCTATACTTGAGTTGCTTATGAAAAAAAAGATGTGTAGAAATAGACAAAGGAGGTAGTGAAGGGTCTCTAGAGTGGAATAGTAGGATTGTATAATTATTTCAACAGAGAAAATATATAGCACATTCGCTTCCCTGATATACAAAATCCAAAGATATATCATCCAATTATATTTCAAATCCTTTGGAGGTTGTTGTCCCAAACATTGAATATGTGAACCCCATTGGAAATGATATCCAATCTCTCTTGTAAATCTCCAAACAAACATACCCTTATGATTGGGATATGCTAATTATGATAAAATATGTTAGAATCTCTATGATAATATAGGAATATGATGAGATATGCCAAAAAATTCCTATAAATGTAATATTGTAAAGACGTATTATGTCACTAATATTAGAATATACTAATCATATTGAGATATAATTGAAATATGATATGCTCCAGTTGTAATAGTGAGATATGCCAATCCAGTTAAGATATGATTAGAATATGATATGATATGATTCAAGCAAAAATTATGAGATATACTAATCAATATGATTAGGATATGCTATTTATGATGAGATATGACAGAATTTTTACAATCTCATACGAAAATTTAACTTTTAAAAAATTTAACCGTTTTAGCAAAAGCAAAGAAGAAAAAATAAAAAAATTTCGAATAAATTTTTAGTGTATTTTACAATTTTTTTGGGTTAAAACATCTAACATATTTTTATTTTTAAATTTTTTTGTTTGGATAATGCTCTGTTTTTTGGGTTTTTTTTAATAGTAGTGTTGATTTTTTAATTAAGAGGATTATAATTATATTATTCAACAAAATTAGATGTTTATGATTTTTTTTTTGAAAAAGAGTAAAAAATTATTAACTTTTTAAAAAAAGAATTAAACGAAGATTACGCCTATTTTGAGACCTCATAAGAGAACTAGCCCTACAAATTTTATTTTACTAATTTTAATCCCACCTTATAGAAAGATTAAATATTTTAACTAATTTATCCCTGATTTAATACTTATATATAAAGTAACTTATTTTCTTTTTATTCTCTGAAAATTAGCTTCAAATTTAAATAATTTTTTTGATCAACATAATTATAATTGTATCAACGAGGATATTGTTAACAACAATTCATTAAACGATTTTATCACTTTTTTCAAACTACCGAAATATGTTGGTTATCTCCCATTATGAAATTACTGATAATATTATCAATTTATCCTATGTAAAATATTATTAGCTTAAATACCATTAATCATATCATTCTTCTAGTATCAATTCAGTTAACAATAAATTAGAGGCTTGCATCAACAGAACTTCCAAATCAAAGTGAGATCAATTTCCAAAATTGAATTGAGAAGCAAAGGAAATGATTGAAATAAGAGTTTTACTCAAGGTTGATGCCATGAACAACATGAAGAAACTGGTCTCTCCTACCAAGTTTCATGGAACTCCCTAAATTATTAAAGCAGTATTTACCTTAGATGGAGGTTTTATATTTTGAAAAGTAAATAGAGTAGTAATTTGAACATCAGATAGAAACTCTCATTGGAAGGAAAATGCCTTTTCCACAAAAGCATATTTTTGATAATTTTTTTTAACAAGTAAATAAGATTTTATAGAAGGGCATAAATGAAATGTTATCAATGTATGAAAGGAAGAAGACAAAAAAGGCAAACCTCTTTTTTTTTTTTTTTTGATAAAAAGAGTATAAATACAAAAGCATTACAACAAAAACAAGGGGACAGCTTCTCTGAAGTCCCCTTATGATTTGGACCAATCAAGTTGGACAGATTTTCAGTTCAAAATGGGTCCGCTTTCAATGATGCAAACCGTTTATATTATTGTTCCCAGTTTGTAGATCATTCATACAAAAAACTAAGTTAATTGAATTTTTTAAAGATGTTGGATAAATCACATTTATGTTAAAAAAATTAAACTTCATTTTTTTTAACAAATGGCCAACTTGATTTTTTTCATAAATGATCTATATATGATGAGAACAATAAAATAAATGGCTCAGGTTAAGCCAATTTTGAACCCAAAATCGATCCAACTGGACCAGGCCAATCCATTCTTGAACTGGAGAAAAGTTTCTCTCAAAATCAAAACATGCAGTTTATGAAAAATTATAAACTACATACACTTCAACCCAATTTCTATGTAGCTGCCTAAATATGAAAACAAGATTATGCAAATAAAATTACACTAATGATCTATTGATGCTATCCCAGCTCAGGAAGACTTAATTCTGGGAAGATCAAACATTTTGTAGAGTGCTTAACAGTTAAAAATGATACAATGCACAAGATTTCTGCAAAAATATACAATGCCCTAAAATGCAACCATCCTGTCTGTGAATTGCAGCAACTCTGCAACAGCATGGGAGGAATAAACCCACCACCGCGCAAGATTCAAACGCGATCCGGGTTTCCAAAATGCATCGTAATTTCCACTAGGTCCTTAAATTTCCATTTGAAGGCCCTCATCTGAAGATATTACTTCAGCAAAAATCTAAAACAAACTCCGGTAACAAAATCAGAATCCTGCCAATATGTGCCCGGTGAATCATGCAACACCTGCAAATGAAACATTTTAGGTTGGCCCTTCCTTTCTTTTAGGATTCTGTCAATACCTCCATTCAGGGGCGACTCCACCCTTTGTGTGGTGGGTCAATTGACCCCATGAGGGGAAAAAAGTTATTATTATTATGATATATTTCTTTAATTGATCTATAATTGCCACCATAAAAAATAAAGAACACGAAACAAATTCAGTCTCTAAATTTCAAAACCTATCTAAGCATTTCACGATCAAAATGCAAATTTTTTCCTTTAAATTTTGTTTCACTTTCATTTCTCCTCATATAATCATGTTCTTGCTATTTGTGTGACTAGTTCTCTTTATCTTATCTTTTATTCATCATCATTATTTTTTTGGTTAGTTAATGTAGTAAGAACAAGTTTATAAATAAAAAAAATCAACCACAATGCAAGATTCATCTCTTAATATTTCTACTCCAAAAAAGATTGTGGTGATAAACAAAGTCATGTTGGATTCAATATTCTTCCATATAAATTGAGATGCATTCGATACTGTTGATAGTGAGGCTATTATGGATCGATTTTAGAAAATGAAACATCGTTGCATGCAATTGCAGAAGTTCATATGTTTGCATATTTTTTTATGACAGCAATACAAGAATATATTTGAAGTTTTTCAAACTATGGGCGGACAATTATGAAGAAATGGTAAGATATGGGTAAGAGTTCTCGCATAAATTGAAAAGTTTAATATAATTTTTTATTTATTAAAAATACATGATTAGTTGTTGATTAGTGTAAAAATTAGTTCCCTATAAAATAAGTCAAATTAATATTTGTAAATGACCCTATCAACCAAAATTTTGGGAGTTCGCACTGCCTCCATTAACTTATCCCTTTCTGGTGTGTGTGTTTCAGAAAGAAAACAATCTCAGTCACCTCGAGTGGAGGGCTCCAATGATGTTGCAAAAGCTAGAGCTTGAAAATGAGGCCGATGGGACTATGATCACTACCCGTAACATCTGGGAGAATGTAAGAGTCATGAGCCTTGTCTGCTATGGATTTTGAGACAAGGAAGTAGTCGAGCCTCCATCCTGATTGATGTTAAAAATACAAATAATAAGAGGACACGGAGAAAAGATATCAAATGGCACCAACTATAATCCAACGGGATTCTGCCAATATTATAAAATTCCCATCTACCGATCTACGGTAGCTAGACATGAAGTTAGCATTGGAAATATTGAACTCTGAATTATCTTTTCAAAGGAAAGTGTTTCCTACACAGAGCATTTCATTTATAATCTTGAATCATTTTCAAGGCACGAGCGAACACCAAAATAATCAAAGTGAGAAGTGAAAGTTTATTGCCGCTTATAATTAAACAAACTTGTTCATGTAATAACTTCTCTTGCACACGCAACAAAGTAAAGAGAAATCTCATTTGAAAGGCTATAGTACAAAAAGCCAAAAAAGGACTGGTTGAAATTTAGATCCACAACCGATCCAGTACCAATGCTCTCTATGAAAAATCATAAGAACTACATAATTGGAAAGACTACCTTGCCACATAACTTTGTGATGCAGGGTAGTGTGATTTTACAGGGTAAATTATGAGCAAGTTTCAATTCGGTCCCTGCAGTTCCAACTTCAAAATATAAAACCCTATACAGATTGAGGCAAGCTTCAACGTGGTCATTCACTCTGGATCCGCCGGGAATCCAATCTAAAAATAATAACATGCATGTCATATGTGCTTTTTGAAGGGATACAATTTTTTTATTTTCCCATTTTCGCCAATAAAGGCCCCCGCCGCCTCCCCCTTGACTTGCATACACCTTTGCAAGAATCCTACAACACACATATGTATATAATTGTATATGTAATCCGCTTGAGAATGAGGAACAAAGAGGAGCTTAGAGGCAATTTTGGGGGGGGGGGGGGGGGGATGTGTCATACAATCTTTCTGAAAGAGCTCATCTCATGCACTCCTCACAAGCAGAGAATCGACACTTGAACCAACGGAACAAATCCTATCTTAATCCCAAAAGAAGCCTAAACTTATCTGGTATTCAGATTGCTCACCCTTCACTGCTAAGTGGGGCTCACTTGAGTTATTGAATGGAGTGGGAAAAAAAGAAAAAAAGTTCTTCATATGGGTAATATGACAAATTTGCCCTCCTAAAAAGCAACATGACGGGTGCACAGTCATTTTCCATCAAGATTCCTGATTTGGATACATACAGAAGGACGACGTTGAAACTCACCTCAAACTACAGCCTTTAATATGATGACCGCAGGGACCAAAGTGGAATCTACTGTCGTGTGTTGCTGATTTTTGTTTCAGCTCAAGCTTAAGAAAGAGATCCTTCAAATGGAAAGAAAATCAACATGAATAGGAGAAATATAACCTGATAAGCAAAAACAAACTGCATGTTTTCCCCCAAATAGAGAGTCAGATCACATTCTCCCATTTGCACAGGATTCACATCCAAATTACCAAAATTTAAGGTCACAAAATAGTGAAAAACTAGTGATAATACAAATAAACCCTAAAAAGAGGGATATGAGAACATCTCCAAGCACTAGTAGAGATAGAAGTCCCACTTCATCCTCTTAATTGAATCCCACACATACTAGAGATCTGACAAGATTTTCTGTTCCTCGATTAAGAGGGGCGTCTACAAATCAACATATGCACAAGTTACCTTATTCCCATGGAAAAAGAAAAGGAAATCTTCCGGGTTAATGCCTACGGACACCAAACAACCCATCTGTAAAAGATTTCACGGAGGACAGCTATACAGTATGCCCGTATCCACTTACAATTTCGAATGCACTCAAAAGGATAAGTAGTGCATGAGTTCTCCAGGGAATCACAACCATCAGCTTGGTCAAATTGAGTGGGTATTAAAGAGCAGAAACCTCATTTGGTCGGGTAGGGTGCCCAAATTGGGAGAACCCCATAACTCCTCAACACCACCATCTGGTTGGACCCCTGGCACCCTTGAGGAGTGATTGAGAGAGGAAAGCTCTATCAAAGGTATAAGAGTGGACTTCTAACTAGTAGCTAGTCTGAGGTAAACGACTGAACGATTAGTAATTGAGTTCAGACAGACAAACTGACAAAGTCTCTAGTGAAGTCCAAGACAGTCCAACTGCTCCAATGAAAAGAATAGGCAACAGTGTGGATGCCTAAACCAGTCGTGTAAGTTATCTAGAGAAGCAATGCTTTGAAATTAGTTGGAGGTAAAAGTCCTGAGCCCTTTGGCTGAAGGCCGGCGATAAACATACGCGCCTCGTTCATAAGATAGTCAATGCTCATAGACGGACCAATATGATTGGGCAGGTGTGTGTGGATGGGGCTCTTCTCACCTCTAAGGAGGATATCAGAGAGGACATAGAGATGATATAGCTTGACTACTATCATAGATTGTTCCATGAGCAGGGAGGGTGGAAGTCTCATCTAGATGATTTGGAGTTTGATGCATTTCTGGTGAGGAAATAGGATGCTTGGAGCAGATGTTTTTTGAGGAAGATTTGTTTCAGCATTGGGGAATATGAGTGGGAATAAAACCCTAGGTCTGAATGGTTTTACAATGCCTTTTTCTTTTCCAGCATTGTCGAGAGTGATTAGAGAGGAGGTGATCGCGCTGTTTCATTTCTACTTCAGGCATGGGTCTTCTGAGATGAGCCTTAATGCCTCATTTGTTGCTCTTCTTTCTAGGAAGGGTGGGAAGAGGATATTAGAGATTCTAGACCTACTAGCTTGATAGGCACGACCTATAAGTTTTTAGCTAAGGTTTTGGCTATAAAGTTCAAGAAAGCACTCCACCATTTTTGACTCGCAAAATTCCTTTGTGGGTGGCAAACAGATTCTTGATGCGGTGCTGGTAGCTAATGAGTGTGCATCAACTCCAGATGAAGTGGGACCCCTAGAGTGATTTGTAAGCTAGATATTGAGAAGGCTTATGATAATGTGCAATAAGTGTTATGATAATGTGCAATGAGTAATATGATAATGTAAACTAAGTGTTCTTTCTTTATCTCTTACAGAGGATAGATTTTGGTGAGCATTAGATGTCGCGGATCTAGTTCTGTATCTAGCCAGTTTCTCTGTTGGTCTTGGTAAGTAGGTCTCGAACAGTTGTTTTTTTTTTTCAATTCGAGAGGACTAAGATAGGGAAATCCTCTTTTTCCGTTCCTCTTCATCAATGTCATGGAGGCTTTTAATCGACTGAAGCAGAGAGCGATCCAAACTAGTTTGTTGTAGGGTTTTGAGATTGGCACAGTACGTGGTTGTCTGCTATATGGCTTTTACTTTCTCTTTACATATGACACATTGCTCTTTGTGGATATGAAGCCGAGTCAATTGGAGTACCTTAGGTGTGTTCTCTTTTGCTTTGAGGTTGAGTGGGGGCTTCGAGTGAATCTGGACAAGTCATAGATTATTCTGGGGTGTGATGTCCCAAATATAGAAAACCTAGCTTCTATTTTGGATTTTAAGATTAGAACCCTTCCCGTTACCAATTTGGGCCTTTCTTTGGGAGAAACCTTTAAATCAACATACTGGTTAGGATGAGATTATGGAGAGATTTCAGAGAAGGTTCGTTGGGTGGAAGAGGCAGGACCTTTTAAAGAGTGTAGGCGAACTCTTCTCAGAACCACCTTATCTAGCCTTCCGACTTACTTTCTATTTGTTCTTACCATTCCGGATTTTGTAGTTAGGAGGCTAGAGAAGCTGCATATACACTTCATATGGGAAGGGATTCGAGATGGGTTTAGATACCATTTGGTGGATTGGGCTATTATTTGCTCCCCTACGTATGAAGGTCGCTTACATCAGTATCAGGAGACTTTTTACGGTTAGAATTATTGCAGAGAGAGAGAGAGAATGAGAAGAATAAAGAAAAAGAGAGAGAATCAGAGTAACAGTAAATAAGAGTACCCCAACTTAGGGTTTACTACCTACCATTTGTTATTTATATAATAATACCCAAAGTACCAAAAGTACAATAATACCCTATCTTAACACTCCCTTTCAAGTTGATGCATAAATATTTCTTATACCCAACTTGCATACAATTGGTTGAAACGTTTTACTATTAAGCTCTTTAATAAAAATATCTGCTAATTGATTTGCAGATTTCACAAAAGGCATACAAATTGAGGCCTGATACAATTTCTCCTCGAAGAAGTGTCGGTCAATTTCCATATGCTTCGTTCTGTCATGCTGGACAGGGTTATGAATAATATTAATGGCAACCTTGTTGTCACAGTACAATTTCATAAATTTGTCGCACTCAATACCCAAATCTTTTAATAGTACTTAGAGCCAGATGAGTTTGCAAATGCCATGTGCCATAACCCTATACTTAGCCTCTGCATTTGATTGAGCTGCCACTGATTGCTTTTTACTCCGCCAAGTAACTAGGTTGCCTTCTACGAATGTGCAATACCCCGATGTAGATCGTCTATTATCAACTGAACTAGCCCAATCTACATATGTGAAAGCTTCTAATATCATATGGCCGTGACGAGAGAACATGAGCCCTTTGCCAGGAGAAGACTTAACATATTGCAAAATACGATAAGCAGCGTTAAGATGTACACTACGAGGATTATGCATGAATTAACTGACAACTACTGACAACTCCCACAGCATATGTAATATCGGGTCTGATGTGAGATATGTATATTAATCTTCCCACAAGTTTTTGAAATTGACCCTTGTCGACAGGTTCTTCATCACCACTACTGAACGATAATTAGCCTCAATAGGTAAATCTGCAGGTCGACAACCCATCATACCAGTTTTCTCTACAAGGTCAAGAATATAATTTGTTTGAGAAATAAAGATCCCATTATCTGATCTAGCCACCTTAATTCCAAAAAAATATCGTAGCACCCCGAAATCTTTCATCTCAATTTTTTTTGCTAGGTTTGCCTTAAAACAGGATGCCTTCTTCTCAAAATCATTACCTGTCACAATATTAACATATACAATAAGAACATTGATCTTATTATTGCCTTACTAGATAAACATAGTATCGGTTGCATGACTCTATCAGTACCTAAATCTTAGCAAAGCCTTGAAGAATCTATCAAACCATGCTTGAGGGGACTGTTTTAGTCCATGTAAGGCATTTTTCAATTTGCACACCTTACCTTCAGTTTCACGAGATGAGAAGCCCGGTGTTACATCCATATATACATCTTCTTCTAAATTTCCATGATGAAATGTATTCTTCACATCCAACTACTGGAGAGGCCAACCCATATTAGCAGCACGGGATAAGAGTACTCGAACTGAGTTCATTTTAACTACTGGAGCAAAAGTCTCTTAATAGTCAATACCATAAGTTTGGGTAAAGCCCTTAACAACTAGTCTTGCTTTGAATCTCTCAACTGATTCAACTGCCTTGTGCTTTACTGTAAAAACCCATTTGCACCCAAGTACCATTCTTTTTTAGGATTTTCACGTCCTCAACCATAACCTTCTTTCATTTAGGATCCTCAATGGTTTCCTTCCAACCTTGCGGAATCGATATAGAGGACAAGGACGAGACAAAAGCACAATATGGGGTTGATAAAGAGTTATATAAGACAAAATGAGAAATTGGGTGTTGAGTACATGTCCAAACATCTTCTCGAAGGGCGAAAGCTAAATTGCAAGTATCAAGATCAACAACAAAGGATTCCTTACCAGGTGGATCAGTAAGAGAGTCTGAACTAGAGGACAGAGGTAGCAACTAACAAGATGGTAGTGGTACACGAGCCGTCTGATTTTTCAAGCGTCGAGTATAAGTATGCAAATCCTTTCTGTCTAATCATCCACCAACATCCTGTTCAGTTCCATCTTTACTGGGTTCCATCTCCCCCGTACTAGAAACAAGAGCTTGTGGGGTAAGATTTGGAAAAAACAAACCATGTTGAGACTCTTGAATCTGTGTATTCGATGGTAACATCTATTCTAGTCTAGATGTCTTCCCTTGAAGAGATATAGCCTCGGAGGAGAGCGAAAAAAGGACTCGGATTCCCAAAAAGTAACATCCACATTGACAAATCTTTTGCGGGTAACCAAATCATAGCATTTATAACCCTTTTGGGTAGCAAAGTAGCTCAGTAGCCAATGAAGACACATTTGATGGCCCTAGGGTTCAATTTTCCACCGGGGTGTTTTGATGCACGAACAAAGCAAGTGCAACAAAAAATTCAGGGTGGAAGAGAGGAGACAGGTGGAGACCTGGGAAGAAGCTCTAAAGGGGTTTTGAACTGAAGAACACTAGAGGGCAAACGACTGATAAGATAAGTCGCAGTAAAAACTGCCTCACTCCATAAGGATTTGGGAATATACATAGTAATAAGAAGGGAATGGGTAACCACAAGAAGATGACGATTTTTACGTTCAGCAACTCTATTTTGTTCAGGAGTGCGTACACAACTGGTCTGAAAAAGAATACCACAATCCTCTAGATAGGCACGAAAACCACCATCAAGATACTCAGTCCCATTATCAGTCCGGAGAATCTTGATGTTAGCATCAAACTGGTTGTGTACCGTGCGATGAAAATTTTGAAAACAAGTAAAGACTTCATTTTTAGTGCGAAGCAAACAAACCCAAGTAACACGGGAATGATAGTCAATAAATGTCACAAACCACCGATAACCAAAAATAGAAGTAATAGGTAAGGGACCCCACACATCAGAATGAATAATAGTGAAAGGGGAATCACTGCATTTATTAACTTAAGGATAAACAGAACGTTTATGTTTTGTAAGTTCACAAGCCTCACACAAAAAATCATTTCGAGAACAAGATTTAACTAAAGAAGGAAAAAGTCTCTAAAACTCCAAAAGAAGAATGCCCCAAAAGCCGATGCCATTGAAGTAATTGTAGACGAAGGATTCCGGTATCAGTATGGAGAGCCTGGTCAAACTGTGAAGGTGAAACGGAAGCAGACGACAGAACATCCAGTAAGTATAGACCACCGTGTGCACTACCACTGCTAATCATTCTCCTTGTCTCCAGTTCCTAAAAAACACAATAAGTGAGAAAAAAAGTTACAGAACAGTTTAAGGAACTAGTTAGACGACTAACGGATAAAAAGTTAGTAGAAAAATTAGGAACATGAAGGAGAGATGATAGTGAAAGTAGAAAAGAGCAATGAATAGAACATTTGCCAGATATAGAAGATAAAGAACCATCAGCTATTCTAACCTTATCTTTACCAGAACAAGTGGAGTAAGAAGAAAATAAAGTAAAAGAGCCAGCTATATGATCAGTGCACTTGAGTTAATTATCCAAGGAGTATGAGAGGTGATCGCACTAAGTGCAATAGGAGATATATCTGAATGAGCAAAGTTGGTTGAGGAAGTAGAGGCAGTAGAAAAGGAGATATCAATCCGAGTCATCAGGTGCCTGAGAGTAGTCAACTCTGCCTCAGAAAGAGGGCCAGTCTCACCGGATGTGCTAGTAAGGATCTCAGCGAGATGAAAGTGGGAGCGAATAGGTTCACTACGTCCACCACCGCATTCACCTCCACGTCTCGGAGTAAGACGACCATGTAACTTCCAACAATGGTCAATAGTATGACGAGATTTACCACAATGTTCACAATGTAGCTGATCACGGGCGACGAAGCCACTCTTCTCCCCAGATTTAGTATGACTATGCTGGCCTGTGCGAGGAATAGAGATGACAGTTAACACAGAACGGTCCTGACTGGAAATAGGAACCATAGTATGACGACGGCTCTCTTCTTGCTAGACATAGGTGTATGCTTGTTGCAAGGTAGGAAACGGATCGCGACCTAAAATCTGAACACGGATCGGATCATAGTCAACATGGAAGCCGGCAAGGAAGTCATACACCCGCTCCTTCTCTACCATATTCTAAAAAGCAGTAACATCAGTAGTACAAACAGCATAGAAGTCCTGATAATAATCAATCTCACTCCACAAGCGAGTCAACTCAGCGTAATATTGAGCCAAAGAGTGGTCCCTCTGATTTAACTCACGGAGTTTCCTCCTCCTCAAGTCATACAACTGAGCATCATTGCCAGTCTGTGAATAAGTCTGAGCAGTAGCGGACCAAATCTTATGTGCAGTATCCAGAAGTAAAAAATTGCAACTAATGAAGGGCAGCATAAAGTGTAAGTGTGTAACAACCAGGACATAACAAGGGCATTTTCCTTTATCCAGCGTGTGCGAAAAGGACCCATGGCTGTTGGCTGTGTGGTTTCACCAGTGAGATACCCAGACAAACCGCGAGCAGCGATGGCTAAATTGCAGGAACAAGAGCAAATTAAATAATTGCTACCATCCAACTTGACAGGATTAATCTGAAGAAACGGACTATCAGTAGGAATCCCTGAACGAGTCAATCAGGTGTCTTCATGATCACCAGAAGACTTTTTTGTATAAGATATGGCTATGGAAAACAAGAACAAGCAGAACAAATAAGATCCAGTAGACCTGAACCACTAGAGTACCAATAAGATGCAAAACGAGTAGACCTGAACCAATAGAGTACCAAAAAGATCCAGAGATCATACCAATCGCAACATAGCCAAAAAAAGGCCGAAGAAATGGCTAAAAACTTCAATCAAACGCCCAAGGGCTTCAATCAATAGTGGTCAACCCTTACCTAAACTGAAACCATCTAAAGAAGGTGAACCAGAACAAGGAGGCACGAACAGGTTGCGAAAACGAGCGAGTTCAATCAAAAAAGCCCTAACCGAGCTTGAAATCAATTCAATGTTAGAATATGCGAGAAAGAATACGGAAAGAGTGGATCCTTATTGTGAGACATACACGCATATTTATTAAGAAATGAGATACGACAGTAGATACTATGGGTATTCTCACAGGATATTATTAATACTCAATATATATTAATACTCACTATATATTAACACCCCCTCAAGTTGGAGCATAGATATCGATCGTGCCCAACTTGTTACAAATGTAGTGAACCGGGGACCCAGGCAACGCCTTAGTAAACAAGTTAACCAGATCGAACAAAATCAAAATCAATAGTGCCTTTCTTATACACATGGCGGATAAATGACAGTCGATCTCAATGTGCTTTGTTCGCTCATGAAACACTAGATTGGTAGCAATGTAGATAGTAGACTTATTGTCACAAACTTATTCAATAAGAAGCTGTCAAACGCACATGATTTCAGACGTCGCCAACGCCATAAACCAGTATTTTGCCTCAGCACTGGACCTCGACGCCACATCTTGCTTCTTGCTTTCCACGACACTAGGTTCCCACCAACAAAGACAGAGAACCCTGATGTGGATCTCCTATCAATCGGGCATCCTACCCAGTCTGCATAAAAATAGCCCTCGGTACGAAAATGACCCCGATCACAAAACTATAGACCCTTCCCAGGGTTGGAATGGAGGTACCATAGGATACGAACCTCTGCATTCTAATGGGAAATGCGAGAATCAGACATGAACCAACTCACAATACTGACATGATAGGCAATATCTGGTTTGGTCATGGTGGTCAAATAATTAAGTTTCTCCACCATTCTGTGATACTTATCAGGGTGAGAAAACACATGACCGTCACCGGAAATCCCATGCTTACCTCTGGCCATCTCGACCCCCAAAAAATACCGCAGGTGCCTAAGATCCTTAATCTGAAATTGTGTCTGCAGAAAGGTCATCAGGTCACTAATCCTAACACGGTCATTGCCAGTGATGACAATATCATCAACATAGACAACAAGAAGAATACAGCATGATCAGTCCGAGTCCGATGAAAGAACACGGTATAATCTTTGCCTAATTGCCGCAGACCAAATTGTTGCACCACCGTGCTAAACCCCCCAAATCAGGCCCAGAGAGATTATTTTAAACCATATAAAGAACGACGAAGACGACACACAAGATCAGATCTCCCCTGAGCAACAAAACTGGGAGGTTGCTCCATATAGACTTCCTCCTGAAGATCGCCATGGAGAAAGGCATTTTTGACATCCAACTGATAAAGCGGCCTGTTCCGAATGGCAGCAAGAGAAAGAAAAAAGGCAAATGGAAGTCATCTTGGAGACCAGAGAGAAAGTCTCAAAATAGTAAACGCCATAAATTTGGGCATAACCTTTGGCAACAAGGCGCGCCTTCAAGCGAGCCAAAGACCCATCAGGATTCACCTTCACGGTGTAGACCCATTTGCAGCCAACTGCCTGCTTCCCGGAAGGGAAAGAAAAAAGATCCCAAGTGCCATTATTATCCAGTGCAGACATTTCCTCTAACATAGCAGAACGCCAACCAGAATGTGAGAGAGCCTCTAAAACACTACCAAGGATACCAGTAGTATCAACTGTAGAAATAAAGGCACGTAAATAAGCTGACAAGTCCTTATAGAAGTCAACATACCGGGGGTGATCCTGACAGAGACGATAAAGACGACAAGCAGCAATAGAGGGCCCACTTACTGGCAGATCAACCGGCGAGAGAATTGGCTCAGTAGGAGTCGGATCACGAGAGGGCGATGCTGTAGGAGGTGGCGCCAAGAGCGGCTCAGAAGAGGCGGCAGGAGGATTAGGAGTAATCCGAGAGACTAAAAAATCGACAGACAGAGGGGAGGGAGGTGACTCACGACCCGAAGACGAAACAAGAGGAGAAGTAGAATAGAATGGGGTCGACTCAAGAAAGGTAACATCCCGAAACACAACAAAACGACGGAGTGCAGGATAGTAATACCGATACCCTTTCTGGTGTTGAGGCTAGTCAAGAAACACACATTTTAGGGCACGAGCATCAAGTTTAGTGACCTGTGGCCTGGTGTCACGCACATAGCATACACAACCAAAGATTTTAAGAGACAGGGAGTGCACAAGCAACATAGGAACTAACACAGACATCGGGGAAACACCACCCAACACAGTTGACGACATGCGATTAATAAGATAACAGGCCGTAAGAACCGCCTCACTCCAAAAATGATGAGGAACATGCATATGACACAGAAGAGCACAGGCTGTTTCCAAAACATGTCTATTTTTTCGCTCAGCCACCCCATTCTGTTCAGGAGTATCATGACACGACGTTTGATGGAAAATGCCATGGCCCACCAAAAACTCCTTCATGGCAGTAGACAGATACTCCCCTCCATTATCACTACGCAAGACCCGAACAGAGGTACCAAATTGCGTTTGCACAGTCATACAAAATTGAGTAAACACAGATAAAACCTTAGATTTATTTTTCAATAAATATAGAAATGTGGCACGGGAGTAATCATCTACAAAGCTTACAAAATATCATAAACCAAATAAAGAGGTAACCAAACTAGGTCCCCAGACATCACAATGTACTAATTGAAATGGAGCAGAAACTCTTTTATTGACTCAAATCTGGAAAGGCACACACAGGTTCTTGGAAAAACGACACGACTCACACTTAATGTCAAACACAGACCGTAAATTAGGATAAAAAATTTTAAGACTCGACAAACCAGGGTGCCCAAGACGACAATGGATATCAAGGGCAGAAGAAGACAAGGCAAAATATGCCTGAGCAGGAGCAACATCTAGCAGGTACAACCCCCTCGAGACCCGTCCTTTACTGATAATCCTCTTCATCGTAAGATCCTCAAAAATATAGAAATTAGGAAAAAATATCACGGAACAACTCAAATCAGTAGTAATCTGACTAATGAATAATAGATTAAAAGGATTATCAGGAGTATGCAAGACATTGTATAAAAAAAGGGCAGGAATCGGTGCCGCAACACCACAACCCTCAACAGCTAAAGAGGATCTATTAGCCACCAAAGCACTAGCATGACCAGGAGTCAGCTTATAATCTGATAGAATACCTGATAATCCAGCCATGTGAGCGGAAGCGCCAGAATCAATAACCCAGGTGTGGGGGGTAATCATACATGCAGTAGGATTACCTGCAAAGGTGGCCGTTGGTACCTCAGAGGAACTTGTACTTTGTCCAATCTGACCATACATGTATTGGTCATACTCTGCAGCAAGTCATCTCAACAACTCGTCTAGTCGAGTTAGGTGCCCCCTGAGGGCTTGGCTGAACATAGTCCTACTGGCTGAAATCAGATGTGGCATTGGCCACCAGTGGAGGCTTCCCATGAAGTTTGTAACATTCACTTCAAATGTGTCCCCAAATCCCACAATAGTGACACGTACGGGTCACACGACCACCATCACGACCTCCTCCACAACCAGGCTTGCTACCACCACCACGACTGCGGCCTCGACTGCTGTGGCTACCATGAAAACCCATCAAAGCAGATTGATCAGAAGTCTCAACAAAGGATGCACCAGTACCACGAGACTCATCCCTACGGGACGCCCGACTCACACATCGGAATGTCTCGAAAAGAGTGGGAATGTCTGCCCCAACAAGGATTTGAGAGCGCGCTGAGTCAAACTCGGAGTCCAAACTGGCCAAAAGGCACACCACCAAAAGTTGCTGCCTCTGCTGCTGAAATGAGACAGTTGATTCGTGAACGGGAGAAGACGATCAAACTCGTCAGCCAAAATCTTGAATTGCATAAAGTGATCCTAAAGAGACTTCCCGGACTACTGAGATTGAATGAAACCTTTCATGACATCATATAGGGGGAGAGATTATTAGTGGATGAATATATCAATTCTAACGAGGACCAGATCTTTCGCACATTATCAGTATTGGCCATCAAAGCCTGAACAGAAGGATCCATCGAGTTGAGCAACTGACTAAATATTCGGGTATCATCCCGGGTCCATGTCCGGAAGGACGCTGATGTTTTTGATGGAGTGCCATCAAATAGGTGGAAATCAAGCTCTATGCCTTGAAGCGACTTAAGAACACTTTTCTTCCATAAAGCATAACCATTGGCGCCATCAAGTTTTCGACCAACCAACCGTGTGGATGACGAGAACACCTTTGTGGTACGCTGTTGTCTAGCTTCAACTTGGGATTCGCGGGTCACGGAATCCTCTGACATCCTTGTTCACCAAGGGGACCAAAAAATACCACAAAATACATATCTCAATCCACACGGAGGTATGAGAAAGAACCACACCAGACCCTCACAACATCATTGAACCAGCAGACATCATTGAACTACACCCCTGTACTAGCTGACTTATGCCGTGAGGGAAAGAGAGACTGTTCGAACAGCTAAGGGACCCGTCGAAGGTTTGGGAGTGATCGGCAAGGCTCAGACAGGGCCTACAGTAGTCGGCGAGGTCCTGGAGGGGGACCGACTGTGATCGACGGAAGCCCTAGAAGGGCTTACGGTGGTTGACGTTACCCCTAGAGGGGCTGACGAGGGTCGGCGACACCTCTTGAAGAGCCGACGAGGGTCGACGATGCCTTTTGAAGAGCCGACGAGGGTCGGCGCAGTCTCTGGAGAAGCCGACGAGGGTCGGCGAGGGTTTTTGGGAGGCCGATGGTGGTCTGCGAGGCCTTCGGGAGAGCCAACAGTGGCCGGCGAGGCTGTTTTGTGGTTGGGTTCTAGTGGTCAGTGGCTAGGGTTAGGGTTTGCTGCTGCTGGTGGCTAGGGTTTCGTGGTGGATAGGGTTTCATAGCTCTGATACCATATTAGAATATGCGAGAAAGAATATGGAAAAAGTGTATCCTTATTGTAAGGCATACATACATATTTATTAAGAAATAAGATACTACAGTAGATACTATGGGCATTTCCACAAGATATTATTAATACTCACTATATATTAACACTCAAAACATCAAATAGGATGGATTTGAGCCTCATACACTTCAAATCGACACCCATGAAGGAAGAACAGACCATAGATTGAAGCAAAAAAGCGGCGTAATCGCGATTGGTGAAAAAAACCTTAGCGACGCTGGAAAAAGTTAAAAATTGAGGAAAACTATGAATCAATCAAGAAAACAATTGGGAAAATTCATAATACTGGTGTTGGAGACCAGTCGATCATCACGGAAGAGTTTGGTTTTTTTTTTTTACAGTTTCGAAATTAGAAAAAATTAGAGGAAAGAAGTAGAAACAAAAAGGAAGAAAGGATTGCTAAGAAATTTTTCTTACACAGAATTTTATTCTGATACCATGTTAGAATTATTGCACCGAGAGAGAGAGAAGAGAAGGAGAAAGAGAGAGAATCAGAGTAACGGTGAATGAAAGTATTCCAACTTAGGGTTTACTCCCTATTACTTGTTATTTATATAATAAGACTAAAAGTACGAAAAGTACAATAATATATCTATTTTAACAATTACCTTAAACAAAACCCTTTCAAAGAAGTGGTTGTTGAGATATGTTTTGAAGAGGGATAGTTCATGAAGGAAGCATATATAGGCATAGTTTATGGAGGAAGCGCATAGGTGGTGGGGTGGATTCAATTGGGAATTTTTTAGTGTTAACTCCTTCTACATGTGTCTGTTGAGCAATAGAGGGGTATCCTTCCCATAAAGGAGTGTCTCGAAGGCAAGAGCACCATTGAAGGTGGCATTTTTTGTACTGCGCATGGAAGGATATTAACCATGGATGATTTAGCTCAGAGGGGTATCCTGTTAACCAACAGGTGTTGTCGATGTAAGGAGAGAGAATCCATTTCCCACTTGCATATCCATTACGAGTTCACTAGGGGGTTGGGGAGTTTTATTTTGATACACTTTAGGGTGGATTGTGTTAATTACATAGTATTAAACTTAATGAAGATGCGTTAACCCTAATAGGGTACGCAACTGTTTATTTATAAAACAACAAAATCATATAATAAGATATGGTGTGCCCAACCACACCAGATAATAATAATAATTATTATAATAAAACTAACACCTCCCCTCAAGCTGGTGCATATATATCTAACATACCCAACTTGTTACATATGTATCGAACCCGAGGACCTGGAACAGACTTAGTAAAGATATATGCCAACTGCTCTCCAGTACGAACCGCACCGAATACGATCACACCATTCTGATACTCATGCCGAATAAAATGGCAGTCCACCTCGATATGTTTAGTACGCTCGTGGAACAC